>VWZU01003081.1:3472-25090 GCA_013397095.1 Sterrhoptilus dennistouni | reverse complement strand
ACACTGTGAGCATCCTGTGAGCACACTGTGAGTATCCTGTGAGCACACTGTGAGCATCCTGCCCTCAGCCAGCACTGCCTTCCCAGCCCCCTGCACACATCTGGGCCTGGAATACACCTAAAACCCCACTCAAATTAAAGAAAACTGTCTGAAATGACTGGGTTTTTCTCTGTGTGTGAGGTGGGAGATGCCCCCAGTGCTGCCCCCTCACCATTTGGAAGGGCAGCTGAGCGTGGGTGGGTCGGACTTGGCGATTTTCAGCAGGACCCTCATGGGGTTGAGCTCGTGGTGGGGTGGCTCAATCTGGGCCATCTCGATCAGGGTGATGCCCAGGGACCAGATGTCGGCCTTGTAGTCGTAGGGAGTGTCCTTCATGGTCTCACACATCACCACCTCCGGGGCCATCCTGTGGAGGGCAGAGCAGGGCTGGGGTGAGCCCAACGCTTCGAATAATCCAAATAAAGCAACCAAATAACCCACCGAGCTGCAGGAAATGCAGCTTTGCCCTCCCCAGCTCTGAGTTTCAGAAGCAGCAGCATCTTTGTGACCCTCCTCCCTTGCTCAGCAGAGGCAGCAGCCCCTGCAAACCCCCAGGGCCGTTGACATCTGGAGCAGATGTTGCTCCAGAGCATCAATTAATGCTCACAGCTCCACTCCTTCAGTGAGCTGGGTGATTTAGAGGTTGTGTTCTTGGGGCAAGGACTTGTTCCCAAGTGCTTGGAGTGGCTGCAAAGCCCATCCCAGCTCTGGGGTGTGGGGAGCAGGGAGAACACACTGGTGTGTCCCCCTCTCCCAGCCTGGAGCACTGTGACCCCTGTGCACATCACTGAGCTCTGCTCAGGCCAGCAAAACCCTTCAAACTGCAGAAAAAACGGCCAAAAATCCTCATTAAACTCCTCCCACCGCGGTCTAACACACCCCAAAGCCACTTTTGGAGCAGATCTGATTTTCAGGAGCGAATTTTGGGGATTGCCCAGCCAGCAGGGACTCACCAGTAAGGGGTCCCAATGAAGGAATCTCTCTTCTGCAAGGTTTTCATGTTCTTGGCAGACACCCCAAAGTCAGCTGCAAAGAGCAATAAACGTCAGAGGCCGGAGGAAAAGTGGAAAAAAAACCCTTTTCTGAGTTAACACACTTGGCTGAGACACAGCCTGGAGAGAAAACAACACACACTGAAGGCAAAAACAGGCTGTGTCCTCTGAGCTGAGCATCAGGAATTAAATTTGGTCTGGGGTACGTGACCCCCCCCAGGATTTTCCTCTCCCACATTCTGTAAAACAGGCACAACAACCCCCTCCTGCCAAACCTTACACGTCTAGGAGGAAATGGAGCTCTTTGCTGCAAACAAAAGCAGCTCCACGGCAGATTTCAGTGCTTATTTCCTAGCAAAACGCCTGATTTAGGACAGAGAAATCATAGTGCTGTTACCTTCCTCTATAGCAGATTTCAGGACTTATTTCCCAGTAAAAAACCTGATTTTAGAACAGAAAAACTGCTGTTACATTCCTCCATAGCAGATTTTAGGACTGATTTCCTAGCAAAAAGCCTGATTTTAGAACAGAAAAGCCAAATTGCTCCATAACAGATTTGAGGACTGATTTCCTAGTAAAAAGACTGATTTTAGAGGAGAAATACCAAAATACTGTTACATTCCTCCATAGCATATTTCAGGACTGATTTCCTAGCAAAAACCCTAATTTTACAGCAGAAAAACAAAATTGCTCCATAGCAGATTTGAGGACTGATTTCCTCGCAAAAACCCTGATTTTACAGCAGAAAAACAAAATTGCTCCATAGCAGATTTGAGGATTGATTTCCTAGCAAAACCCCTGATTTTACAGCAGAAAAGCCAAATTGCTGTTCCATTCCTTCCCTCCCGTCCAGCCACCGCAAGGTGCCTCTCCCTGACTTTGTCCCTCCTGAGCTGAAGCTGACCCAGATTAAATTGGCCAGAGCTGCAGAGGGTGCTGAGCCCACCCCAGGTGGGTTTGTTTTCTCTCCAGGACAGCCCTGGGGACACCTGGAGGAGCTGTCACCCACCTGCACCCTGAGCTGCCTGGGGGTCACCCTCTGACCAGCTCCTGCAGATCAACCCACCCTCTCCTCCCCCAGCAGGTCCTTCTGGTGCCAAATTTGCCTCCAAGGCAGAGCGAGCTGGCAAAGGAACCCTTTTTGGCAACCCTCCCCTCCTGTCACCACCAAACCTGCTGTGCAGATAAGAGGAATTCTTCCAGCTCCCAGCCCTGCCAACTGGCACCCTGCACAGGATGCTCAGCAGGCCAAGAAGCACAGAAATCGGGTTCAGAGAGGGATTAAACAAACTCAGGGAAGGAAAAAAAAATCCCTCGGGGAGGCCTGAGCGTGGCTGGGGGCTGGGGGCTCAGCACAGCACTCAGCTCCTTTTGCCTTTCCTTGGAACAAAACCTTCTCCTCCTGCTCCTCTGAGGCAGCAGAAAAACATCCCTCAACCTCAACACACCCAGAGCCACCCAAACCCTCCATCCCTGCTGTTCCTTGGTGCCAGGGACTCACCCAGCTTGATGTCCCCATCCTGGGTGAGGAGCACATTCCCAGCCTTCAGGTCCCTGTGGATGATCCTTTTGCTGTGCAGGTAGTGCAGAGCCTCCAACATCTGCCGGCAAATCACCTGGATCTGAGGCTCGGTCAGGCCCCTGTCCAGCTCTGCAGGGAGGTTAAACAGGACAGGGATAAAGTGAGCAGCTCACCTGAGCAGCAGGAAGGCCCAGGTGACCCAGCAGAGCGTGGCAAAGCCACTTGTCCCCGTGTCAGAGCAGCAGGAGGTGACGGGAATCAGCTCGTTAAGGTGATTTATTCCCTAAGCCAGCACTTGCAGCAGAATTTCCACCTCTTGGAGATGCTGGCTCAGAGATCCCTCCTGGGGATAAGGAGGGAGAGGAGGGAGGGGGGAGCCAGAAATGCTTGGGATGGGGTGTGAACTGCAAATTCCCTGATGTTTGGGAGGACAGACAAGCTGGGTGCCACTGCTGTGAGAGGAGGGAGCTGCAGGGCACCAGGGTCAAACCCAGGCATGAACATCATTCCCCAGGGAATAGAGGAATCAGGGAATTCTCCCTACTGGGGGATGCAATGGAGCCCCTTAAACACCATGAGGGACACAACGAGGCACAGGATTTAAATCCTTCCTTCCCAAAGGAACAGGATTGAAATGCTCAGCAGGGTTATTATCCCTCCCCACTGCCCTGAGCTGGTGTTTTGGGCAGGGATGGGCACTTTGGCACCAGCCCCAGAGTCCCAGGAGTGCTGGGACACTCTCAGGCACACCATGGGATCCTTGAGGCTGTCCCCAGCAGAGTCAGGAGCTGGATTTTGTGTGTCCCTTCCAGCTCAGGATGTTCCGTGACTCTGTGGCTGGCACTGGTGTCACCTCCCTGCTGGGCCACCACCTCCAGCCCCCCAAAAGTGCAGAGCATCACCCCTCCAGATGGTCAGGGCTGCCCTCCCTCCCTCTCCAGGCCCCTGCAGAGCAGATTCCTCCTCCAGCAGAGCAGAGCAGGGCTCAGGCAACACCAGATGGGGCTGAGAGAGGGATCCCAGCAGCTGGGACAGATGTTTGTGCAGAGCAAGGATCTTAACCACGACCTCAGGCACTTTGTCCCTCCTTTCCTCACCACCAAAATCTCCCCTGCTCTGGGAAAAGCTGATGATTTTCACCTTCCCTGGAGCATCTGGCAAAAGGCAGCTCCAGTTTTTGGGCCACAGGTTTTGTACAGATGATTTTGGAGGGTAAAGCCCAGCTGCTGGTGAGGATGGGGAGGTGGGACAGGCAGCATTGAGCATTTCTGGAATTCTGGGGTTTATTAATTCTGGATTTATGAGTTCTGGGAGCATTCCTGAGCTCCAGCTCCTGCTCACCCTCCCTCAGGAGTCACAGAGCTGCAGCCAGGCCACTCTCTCATGGTTTCCTGTTGCTGCCAGGTGCTCCAGAGAGGAGCCACGAATGCTCAGGAGCATTTTTACATCCCAAGAGATGTGTAAAACCCTCCCTGCTGAGATTTTCCACAAGGAAGGCATCACTCCCTCCAGCACTTCAGGAAAGGTATTTTTCCATGCTGTGATTTGGAGCCACTTTTAAAAAGTTCCCTAAAGGAGAGATGAGCTTTAAAGGATGATAAATTTGATTTCTGGGAATAAAAAGAAAGCCAGGCCTTCGCAGAGGTCAGGGCTGACAAGGAGTGACTCCCAGGGAGATGTGGCTTTGTCCCAGGGCTGCAGGAAAGGGGGTGTCAGAGCTGTGCAGAGAGGATGTCACCCCCAGGGCTCTTTTGGGGTCCAGCCACCCATCCCTGCTCCCAGCAGCTCCCTCTGTGTGAGAGGGAGGAGTTAAAAAAGGGGGAAAAGTTGATGCAAACTGCATTTTATCAGAGCTCTGCTGCCTCACCGAGTGACTGAGACCATCTGGAGAAGTCAGCAAAAAAGAGATCTGGGGAAATTCATCTTGACAGGCACCCAGCTCCAACATCTCAGCCCTGCTGGGAGCTGTGGGAACGGGGATCCCGAGCAGGCAGTGCCCCCCTGGGCAGATAAATATTAAAATTCAGCTTTTCCCCTGCAGCCAGACTCTCCCTTTGTGATCTGCCGATCCCGGCAGCATTTAAATCACAAAAGGACATTAAAGTAGCTCCAAAACTCGCCCTGAGCTGCCACATCTTTGGCTCAGGGTATGGAAATAAGCAAAATTCCGGGAGAGAAAGGGCAGTGGTGGCACCCAATGCCTGCCACTGTCCCAGGGATGCTCCAGGAGTTTGGAAACTCCCCTGGGACATCAGGGCAGGGCTGCACTCACAGAATCACAGAATGTGTAGGTTGGAAGAGACCTTCAAGATCATCGAGTCCAACCCAGCCCTGACACCTCACTAGGTCATGGTATCAAGGGCCACTCACCCAGCATCGTGGCATCCACGGCCCCGCCGGGACAGAACTCGATCATGATCTGGGGGAACAAAGAAATTATTCAAGCCAGGCTGTGTCTCACCTGGGAAAGGGAAAAGAGGGAAAAGCCGCGTTTGATTCCCGGAGTGGCAAGGCCAGGTTTGGGAAGGGGAAGCTCCCCAGGACTCATCCCTTGGGCACTGTGAGCATCTCCCACCTCCCCAGGACCCTCAGCGGGGCCAGACTTGACTCCCACCCCAGCAACAGCCTCGGGATTTGGGGCTGTCCTGTTGGGAAAGATGGGGCAGGAAGGACTTATGGGTATGATTGTATGGTAAGAAATACTGCAGATGTAAAACCTGTGAGTGAAATAGGAATGAAAGCTGAAGATGGGTTGAAAGACAGGAAAACAAAAGACTCAAGAATGTTGCCTCTCCACCCTGCCAAAGGCATCAGGGAACAAGTACATAAGAAAGCAGTCTTTAGAGTTTAGAATATAAAATGACATGGTAATGTAGTAGTTCTTATAGGCTGCATGCAAAGTTTGTAGGTTCTGTATCTTGCACGAGTTGGTCACTGTAAATTAGAATATTCAACACAAAAAGAGATAGAATGGATTGGAACAAGGTGATTGCTCTCTTCTCTGGCTCCCCTCTTGTTCTGCCCCTCTTCTCTTTACTCTCTTGCCTCTCCCCTTCTTCCCCCTACTCTCTCTTCTATCTCTCTCTCTCCCCATTCTCTCTTTAGGGCTTTGCTTCATCCCAGGCTGGTGGCTGAAAGCAAAGCCCTCTTTACCCACGACCCTTGTAATAAACCCACATGTCTCTAGAACATCTCAGGTCTGCAGAATTCCTTGTCCCCACCATCCAGGGAAAATCCTACACTGTCCCTGTTCCCAGGGCTCGGCGCTGGCAGTGGGATGGGATCACTGTCAGAGCTGGGGCTGACGTGGCTGAACTCACACTCACACACCACACACACCACACACACTCCAGGCAGGATGTTCCAAGGCCAAACGAGGGATGAGGATCTCGTGTCTTCAGGGCAGGGTTGTTTTTAGCTGTTTTTATTTCCCCGCATTGCTCAGCAGTTCGTTGCTCTCTCGTTTGAAGCTGTGTCAATAAAGATGCTGCAGCACATTCCCCAAATTTTGGTGTTTTTTTTTCTCTCCAGGGGTTGTTGCAGAGCCCTGCCAGTCCCACACATCTGCTCTGCCATCCCTCCCAGGTGTCCCCAGCACCTCGGGGATGCTGAAATCCCCCCTCACCTCTGCACAGACCCAACCAGAGCCTCCCTGTGCTGGCCCCAATTCCCTCCGGGGCTGCTCAGATAAACAGATTACAATTTCAAGCAGCCAGGGATTACAAGGGACAAGAGGTGCTTCACCTCCCTGGCAGGCTCTTCTCCGTGCCGAGGTGAGCAGGGCAGCATTCCCGAGTGGGGAAATGCCAGAGGTGACTCTGGGGACACAGCCTGAGCAGTGTTTACCAGCCCAGCCCTCTAAACCCATCCAAAAGGGGTCAAATTCCTCAAAGCAGCTCCAAGCACTGGCCCAGCAGCTGAGGGGAGAAGGTTGAAGCTCCTTGTTCCTCATGGTTTGAGGTGCAGCTCCAGGAAAGCCCCATCCCACCTTTCAGATCCTCTGCTTGGGCCAGGGAAATGCAGTTGTCACCTGGAGGGAGAAAACTGCTTTGTCCTGGAGAATGGGGAACAGGAGCTGGGGGCGCAGCAAAGCTGGAATTGCTCACTGGGGATCAGCCCAGGTCAGAGGAGGAGGCAGAGAGGGGACAAACAGGTGACAAACCTGGACAGGTATGACATAGACAATCCCAAATGCTGGGGCAGTGTTTGAACAAAGCAGGTGGAGAGAAGGAATTGGGAACAACTGAACCATTCCCAAACCAGCAGAGCCTGGCACAGCTCCAGGGGCCAGCAGAGCATCAATGGGAAATCCCAACACTTTTTTGTTGTTTAATACCTTGAACCAGAGCATCAGCAGCTTCCTGAGCAAATGGAAAGGCAGGAATTGCCCCCTGCCATGGTCCCCCCCACAGGCAGGGAACTGTTCTGTCACCCCAAACACCTCCAGGAGTGTTATTTCAACCCCATCATTTCTGTGGTGTTCCTCATCACATTCATCAGAGCAGACTAAAAGCAGCAGCGGCCACCAGCCAGCCCTTCCTGGGCTCCTCAGGGCAAACCTCACCAAACTCCAGTGGGGTTTGCAGCCTGGCAATGAGAAAAGGAGGAGGAGCAGCCCTTCTGAAGGAGTTTGATGATCCCTGTGTGTTCACTGTGATGATCCCTGTGTGCTCACCCGGGCACAGCAGGCTGGGAACAAGGGGAAACACAGAAAACTTCCAAATATGCATTTCCAACAAGGGTAGAGAGATGCCAAAGGATAATTCTGGGTGTGGCCAGATGGCTTGAGCAGCTAAAAAAACAACGAGTTCATTTCAACCCCCACCCCCCCTAAAAAAAATCCAATTTAAACAAACAGAGCTGGCAATGTCCCAGCTGATCCTCCCAGGAGCAGGGCCAGCCTGGGAAGGGTTTGGCCATGGGGACAACAGGGCTGGTGACATCAGTGTCAGTGTGTGTGAGCTGGGAGCACCCACACCTCCTCCTCCTGCTGCTGCTGCTGGTGCTGCTGGGGACCCTGTGGGGTCTGCAGGGAGCGGGGCTGCAGCAAACATCCTGTTTGTAATGATTTCCTCTGCAGCAGAAACCCAGGGACTTCCTCAGCCGAGGCAGCTGGGGGGACACAGAGTTCCTGTGCCACATCAAAGCTCCTGCAAATCCATCCTCGGTGTTTCATCTCCAGTCCATTACAGCCACCCCAAAATTCACCATTTTTGAGTTCTTTGAGTCACAGCCACAGGCAGAGCCCCCAAATCACAACCCACCCCCAGGCAAGGAACTCACAACCCCCTGGGCTCACTCCCAGCTCCAAGGGATGCTCTGGCTGAACACAGGAGCAGATTTGGGCAGCTGGGATGAAGGAGAAAGGAACTTGCTCTCACCACCTTTAAAAAACTCTGTGACAGTTTAAATAAAAAGGGCCCTTTTCTCCTACATGTTCAACAAAATAAAAATACAGAGGTCTGCATGCAGACACCACAAAATCTTTTCTTAAAAAAAAAAAAAAAAAAAAAAAAAAAAACCCAAAACTTTGCAAAGGGCAATATTAAATTTAAAGTTGAAAAGTGAAAGTCCACTCAGGTTCAAAGGGTTTGCTGGTCACCTCCATTTTTCCCCATGGCTCATCTTAATCCTGCACCAACCACAGCAAGATCTGGATGTATTTAGGGTCAGACAAACCAGGACCAGCCTCACCTGCCCAGGTACTGAGGTGCCCCCCCAAGCTCACTCCTCCCAGCCTGGGCAGCACAGCTCCCCCCTCCTGGGTGTGTCTGAACGCCTGGAACTTTCCACATCACTAAAACAAAACGAAAAAAAAAAAAAAAACAAAACCCACACACAGAAACAGCTTATCTGGAAAGATAATTTCACCAAACACTGGCCTGGCTGCCAAGGGTGGGACAGCTGAGGGCCCTGGGAAGGGTTTGGCTCTTACTCACTCACCTGGCACTCAGAGGGCAGTGCCCAAAAACCCTTCCCTGGCCTGGCAGGGAGGGCCAGGGGGGTGAGAAACAAAAATCATCAGGTGGGAAAGCCAAGGGCAGCTCCTGCCAGGGGTGGCCCGAGGTGCCAGGAGCTTCCCAGGGCCACCAGAGGCCACCAGGTCCCCTCAGGACAGGACAGCCCAGTGACACTGGTGGGGTGAGGGCTGCCTGCAGCCTTTTCCTGGGATTCTGCTGCTGGTGCAGTGCACCTGGAGGAGTTTGGGGACACTGAGGTGCTGCAGAGCTCCCAGGGCTGTCCCTCTGTGGGGACAAGAACTGTGACAAGAACTGCAACAGGGCCTGTAGTGATGCACACCCCCAGCAGGTGTTTCCTAATGTTCAGTTGACCTGAGACATATTAGGAAGTTTATCTAGACTCTTCCATACCCTCCTGACAAAGACTGGCTCAGGGTCAAGACCAGCCTCAGCTGGGCAGAGGTCGGCGTGCGAATTTTAAGAAATTTGGCCACTGAAAAATGAGTGTTGGGAACAAAGACGAGGTGGACACGAGGCAAGGAAAAGAGGGGGTAGTGGCACATGTGCAAAAAAGGTTGAGGGATGAATAGATGAAACACCTACTGGGTCTTGTCATTGTTCTTCAAACCCTGTGTCCCTCTCTATTGGCTCTCAGCCAGGTTATCCCTCCTAAAACATTCAGGATTTAAGAAAGAGCACAAAAGAAAGGAAAGGCTTTTTGAGATGTCTTAGCAAGGTGTCTGAGGTTTTCTCAGGTGCCTGTGCTTGGCTTATTATTCATTTCCTGCAAATATTTTTTGCTATTTTTTCATTCTTAAACCTTTTGATTTACAAAACGTCCTCAGGAATCAGTCTCACTAATTATTACAGCCATTTTTCTGCAAGGCTGGACCCTCAGAGTGTGGAGTTAAACCCACACCTGCCCGTGCCCCCAGCACCTCACTGCCCTCAGATCCACCCAGCCCGGCCCAGAAACTGCAGCAGAACTGAAAACAGCTCAGCTATTTTCCCTCCCCCAGCCTGCAGCAGAGGGGTTCACGTTGTTTGTGTTGTGTGAGCAGCTGCTGGAAGCCACAGCATCCTGCAAACCACGGCCACCTCCGGCACCCACGCACAGCCCCGTGCCTCTGACACGTTTCTGGGCCAGCTCTGAGGTGTCCTTGTCACCCCACAGAGGAAAGCAGCTCCCCAGCACAGCCTTGTGCTGGCACAGAGGGGCCGGGGAGATAAGAAAAACAAACCTGATAAAGGAAACCGCGCTCTGCTCGCGGAGAGAGCTGGGGAAGGAAATGCTCTCAGGTTCCCTCCTTGCCACCCAACACTCCTGGGCCACCTTCCTTCTGCCCAGAGCGTGGAGCTGGCACAAAGTTTCCTTCCCTGCTGGCAGCAGTAATTCCCAGCTGGGTGTTTTCCAAGGAATGGGGAAGGTGTGGGACACTGGCCCCAGTGGGGTTAGTCCTGCTCCACAGCACTGCATCCAGTCCTGCCACTGCAGGGATGTTGCTCTGATCTTTTTCAGCCTTTCTGATGTTTGTATTTTTGTCATGAAGTTTTTTTTTTTTTTTTTCAACAGAGTTTTAGGTAGGCAAAAGTGATGTTTTGGAAACTGTGCATTCCTTTCTGGAGGAGGGACAATTGATGGAACTTCTAGTTGGACCAGTGGGGTCAGAGAGGTGGCAACCTCACCCTGCAATCTCTGGTCATTGTGCAGAATTTATATAAACCCAGGTAATTTATATGAACCCAGGTAAAAAATAAACTGGCCCTCTCTTTTTGCTCTGACAACCTTGGCTGCATTCTTTTTGTGACACAGGGATACCACAGCACTCCCTGGGCACCTCTGGCTGAGCCCTCCCCGTGACCTCCCCAGCCTTCCCAGCTCCCACCCAAGTCCAAGGATTGAGTTGACATCAGGGAGCAGAGGGAGGAGGTGGCTCACATTCCTGCACCCACTGAGCTTGGCACCTTCCCCACCAGCCAGGCTGCTGCCCAGCTCCCTGCACCCTGAACATGACAAAGGCCTGGGGGAAACAATTCCAAAGGGCTGGGGGAAGTAATTCCAAAGGGCTGGGGGGAAATGATGCCAAAGGGCTGGGGGAAAAGATTCCAAAAGGCTGGGGAAAAAGATTCCAAGGGCTGGGGGGGGAAAGGTTCCAAAGGGCTGGGGGAATGATGCCAAAGGGCTGGGGGAAAAGATTCCAAAAGGCTGGGGAAAAAGATTCCAAGGGCTGGGGGGGGAAAGGTTCCAAAGGGCTGGGGGAATGATGCCAAAGGGCTGGGGGAAAAGATTCCAAAAGGCTGGGGAAAAAGATTCCAAGGGCTGGGGGGGGAAAGGTTCCAAAGGGCTGGGGGAATGATGCCAAAGGGCTGGGGGAAAAGATTCCAAAAGGCTGGGGAAAAAGATTCCAAGGGCTGGGGGGGGAAAGGTTCCAAAGGGCTGGGGGAATGATGCCAAAGGGCTGGGGAAAAACATCCCAAAGGGCTGGGGGAAAAGATTCCAAAAGGCTGGGGAAAAAGATTCCAAGGGCTGGGGGGGGAAAGGTTCCAAAGGGCTGGGGGAATGATGCCAAAGGGCTGGGGGAAAAGAGGAGCAGATTCTGCCAGCCTTGCTCATAAACCACCAGATGGCCTCACCCAGAGCAAGGCTCCTTTTGCCCTTTGCTGGGGGCTGAACGCAGGGCAAGGCACAAAATCCTTCCCCACCTCATTCCTAGAGCCCCACGAGGCTAAAGCAGCACCAAGACAAAAGGGGACAACACCCAAGAGTCACAAAAGTCAGCAGCTCCAGCTCCAGCTGGCCCCCAGCAGCCACCAGAGAGGGCACAAAACAATCCAGAAGCCACCAAAAGGCCTCTTGGCTGCCCCAGAGCAGCAGAAATGTCAAAAGCTGGCCTGACATGGCAAGTATGCTGTAGGTGGAAGTGAAATAATCCCCTCTCTGTAAGAGAAGGCTCCAAGCTTGCCAATTTTCCCTCACGGACAAGGGCACCATTCAGAGACTTTAAATATAATAAACCTTTTCTGCCCCCTTTTTTTTTCTGGACAAAATAACCTACAGAGAAAAATATTTGAAATCAGAAATGAAAAGAAAAAAAAAAAAAAAAAAAAAAGGCTGTTCCCATAAGGGGTGGGGGGAAGAAGAAAATGCAGGGCAGGAAACAAGGAACACAAAGTTTAGGGAGTTTCAGAGGAAGAAAACTTTGTGGAGAACAAAGCCAACACTCCTGGAGGAGTGCAGAGCTCCCTGCTGATCTTAAGGAAACTGAGGACAACTTGTCCACATTTAAAGCACTGCAAGATGACAAAATATTTCCTTGGGCTGCCCCCCACGGTTGGCAGAAAATATTCCCATCCCCAGTGCGACGTTGGCAGAACAAATTAAAACTCCTTTAAACGGTTTTGATGTTGCAAAAATCATCTTTTGCTGCTTGGAGGGCTGTAAGTGGGATCCCTTTTCTCACCAAGTTATCAGCATTTAGAGGCCACTGAGTTCACTTTGTTACGGGATGGGAAGCAAAACTCCGAGAATCATTTTGAACAGAAATAGCAAAAAAAAAAAAATTAAAAAAAAATGAAGAAGTTGCTGCTTCAGTGGGAAGATTCCCCAACCCCGAGTGCCCCGAGCCTGTGTCAGCATCCAGAAGAGATGATGCATCTCAGAAGGGCAAAGCTCACTGTGAGAGCTGGAGTTTGACCCGGGACAAGTTTCCTTGGTGGATTTTATGTAGTCAGCACTTCCAGCACAGCCCCAGAGCCTCGCCTGGCCACGAGGACAATTCAGTGAAGGGCTGCCAAAGGGCTTGATAAGTTTTCCACTCCTGTCTGGCATCTCCCTAGAAACAACCATTTGTTCCAATCACCCCCAAACTCCCAGCACGAGGTGCCTGCATCCCTCACACAGCCTGAGTGTGGCTGTTTTAACAGTCCCAACGAAGGCTTTGAAGCCAATGCATCACTCCAGGCCATGAGGTCTGCAAAATGACATCCCTCCCTCCCTCCAAATGACAAATTTCAAGGCACCATCTGAAGCAGGATGAAGTTTAAACCCGCCAGCCATCCCTCCCTGCAGGGTTTGGGCTGACCTTGGGTTTGGAGGCGCTGTCTCCTGTCCATGGGGAGCTCGTAAATATTCCTTCCTATGCAAAGGCTGCTCCTTTGAGCCTTTGCTGCAATCACCCCCAAACTCCCAGCACGAGGTGCCTGCATCCCTCCCACAGCCTGAGTGTGGCTGTTTTAACAGTCCCAGTGAAGGCTTTGAAGCCAATGGATCACTCCAGGCCATGAGGTCTGCAAAATGACATCCCTCCCTCCCTCCAAATGACAAATTTCAAGGCTCCATCTGAAGCAGGATGAAGTTTAAACCCGCCAGCCATCCCTCCCTGCAGG
This sequence comes from Sterrhoptilus dennistouni, assembly GCA_013397095.1. Lineage (NCBI taxonomy): Eukaryota > Metazoa > Chordata > Aves > Passeriformes > Zosteropidae > Sterrhoptilus > Sterrhoptilus dennistouni. The sequence continues at coordinate 12,191 of VWZU01003081.1, read as the reverse complement.
GTTTGGGCTGAACTCGGGTGTCTCCTGTCCATGGGGAGCTCCTAAATATTCCTCCCCATGCAAAAGCTGCTCCTCAGCTTTCCCTTGGAGATCCAGCCAAGTGGGAACGTGGCTAATTGCAATTCAGCCCTAAACAAAATTCTCAAGTGCTTTGAAAACTGATTTGCCTACCAGGCTCCTTGTCTGCTCTGCTTTTATTTTCGGGGAGCTCCAGCCTCGTGTTGTAACCCTGGGCTGGGACTGAGCACCCAGGATTTATTCCCAAGTGCCATTTATCCCACCCTGGGGAAACTTTAGGCAAATCCCTGTCTGTGCCTTCCCTCTCAGAGGCAGGATAATGACACCAGCTCCTTTCTGAAGCATTCCAGGGTGTTCAGACGACAAGGCTGAGCAATCACAGGGAATTATTACGGCTTCAATAACCTGCTCATGCAACGTTATCCTGTGCAAAGGTGGGACACAAAGGTTCCTCTGCTCCTCTGGTTGTCGTGTTAGTACCTGTAGGAGCACTCTTGAACTCTGGCTGGGCTGTAGTAATTTGCCTGATACATAAATCATTTTTTTTTTGGGATTTGAAATCATTAATTTTCCTTCTTGTTTTAAGGGAAAACCCTCCCAGTTTTACCCAGAACAGGATTTCGAGTGATTTGGCAGGGGCTGAATGCTACAGCATAGATGGAACCCCAGATTTCCAGCAGATTTAGGGTTTTTGCACACACAGAAGCAAATCCCCCTCACCCAATATAACACAGCTTTAGTAATTGACTTTTTAAAGTTATTTATGGCGTAGGAATGGGACTGAAATGGGGTTTGCTTGCTTTGGACAGAATTTTCACTGATAATTATTGCAACATGGTGTCAACTCCAGGAATTTGGGAACAGCCAGGGCAGAGAGAAGGGAGGGAGGATGTCACCCAGATATCTGATATCTGTCACCACACCACCCCAGCTGGCACAGACACGGCCCCAAAGCTGGAGCAGAAGTGACCACCACCCACTTCCATTAATGCTGCTTTCAACAGCAAACTGCTGACCCTGGAAATGCAGGAAAGTGCCAAAAAAAAAACAACAAACAAAAAACACCACACCAAAAAAAAAAAAAAAAACCCACTGGGCTGCATCACTTTTTCCACTTTGCTGTTCTGGCCAAGATGAGGAGCTGTCCCTCAGGGCAGGGAGGGGACACTGGGATGTCCCTGCTGGGGACACTGGGCTGTTCCTGTTGGGGACACTGGGATGTCCCTGCTGGGGATATTGGGATGTCCCTGCTGGGGACACTGGGCTGTTCCTGTTGGGGACACTGGGATGTCCCAGCGATGCCCTGTCGCGGTGGCTGCTGATATCTGCCCACCCTGCTCGAGTTCCTGGGGGTGTTTTGCAGTTCTGCCCAAATTCTGGACTGGTAGGAATTTGGAAACCGGTCCAGCCAACCCCACCCCCACACTGGTTTTGTTTTTCCCAGTGGGGTTGATCCCGAGCCCTGCTTGTCCCAGGAGCTGGGAGGGATTGGGATTTATGTTCCTGCAGCTGGGACAAAGGGGAAAGGGAAGGATTGCTGTTCCTTCCAGGAGGTTGAGGAGCTGTTTAACAAAGTTTGGGATCTCTTTGTTGTCCTGGGTTTTCCCGCGAGCCGCAAACAACAAAGTTCAAGAACTTCTGGGGGAAGTTTGGGACAAAGCTCCATCCAGGAGCAGGAGGCCAAGGAGGAAGGGCTGCAGCTCTGCTGCCAAGTGGAGCTTTAAAGGGACACAAAGAGCCGTGGGATCCCTCAGGGACTGCAAACACATCCCCAGGGCATCCAGCCAAGCTCACCCTGCAAGACATCCCTCCCTGCCAGTTGTGATAACCTCCCTTTGCTAAGGAAAACTGCGGGGAATCTGATCCTGCTACCAGCTCTCCCTTCTCTGTTGGTTTTAAAGAAAAGGTGTTGCCAACCTCGAGGAAGCAAAGGCTGCAGATGCTTTACATAGCCCAGCATGGGATAATCAACATTTCTTTATGCTACAGGATTTTCAAGAATGCCCAAATCTCCAGTCGACATCCATATCAAAGAGGGGGAGAGATCCCAAAAGTGCCTGGTTGAGCAGGTCAGGGCCTGCCCACGGAAAATGCAAAGGGATTTTGTGGAGCACAAAGAGCTGGAGTGTCTGTGCCAGCTGCAGGAGGTTGTACCCACACCGGAGAAACCCTGAGCTGGGGAAATGAACCATTCCCCAAAAGGGCCCAGCCAGGTGGGGTTACCTGCACTGCACAGCAATCCCTGCTCTGAGCTCCAGGAAAAGCCTGTTTATTAAAAAAAAAAAAAAAAAAACACCTTTTTTCCATGGCAATGTGGGCCAGGGAAAGAGAGAGGGATGGGGAGACAATCCCCCAGGGCTTCCTGAGAAAAACTGTCCCCCCCACAACATCAAATGATATTTTAATTCATTTCTAGAGGTTCCTGCAGACTCGGGGCTGGAGCATCTCAGGCTGTTGGGTTTCCTGCCCTGCTGGGTTGTCTGGGCACAGCCACCATCCCCTGGGAGCAGAGGTTTTCCTGCAGGAAAGTTCAGGTTCTTCACAGCAAACTCAACTAAACTAAACTAAATTAAACTAAAATAAAATAAACTCTCCTCCCCTCTCCTCTTATCGCTGCTCTGGCTGCAGGAGGAGACACTGGGAAACAGCAGAGGGATTCAGCAGCACATCAAAAGTTCCTCCCTTCCCCCGAGTCTTTTTTTCTTTTTATTTTGTTGCTGTTTTGGAAGAGGGAAAAAAAAAAACCTCTCCCAAACACGCAGCCCTTGAGATGGACACAAAACACAAGAGCTGTTGTGTTTCTTTCCCATGCTGTAATAATTATCAGTGAAAATTCTGTTCAAAGCAAGCAAGCCCCGTTTCAGTCCCATTCCTAAGCCACAAGTAGCTTTTAAAAAAGTCCATTTTAAAATACTGAGTGAGGGGGATTTGCTTCTTTGTGTCCAAGTCCTGCCTCACACTGCAGGAAAAGAGACTTTAAAATGTGTCCCAGCCACAAGGACTCAAACCAAACTCTGGGGAAAAAAAAAAATTAAAAAAGAAAATCTCAGCTTTCATTCAGTGTCCCCATTTCCAGCAAGCCAGGATTTATGCAAAAGAACACAAAACGCCACGGGGCTTGTAATAAAAATAAAATAAAATAAAATAAAATAAAATAAAATAAAATAAAATAAAATAAAATCCTGAAAGCTCCCACCAGGGCAGTTTTGCAGCTTCCCTGGGCTGTTCTCAACCAGCACAAGACTTTTTGGCCTCTGCCACGAGCAAAGAGAAGGAGCTGGAGGGGGATGGAATGAGATAGGAGCTGCTGGCAGGGCACAGCCTCTCTGCAGAGGCTTCCAATGCCAAGAAAGTTCCTGCTGGATGCTGTTACCCCCAGCAGTTTAATTCCTGGGCTTCTCCAAACCCTTGCTCACAGCGGGCTTTGCTCCATCCCACACAAAAATGGGGTTTTCCTCCTTTTGTACTCGATGCCAAGCAGGTAACAAACCCCAAAACCCCAGAGGGATCCTCTGCTTTGTGCTTTCCTTGCAGAGCTGTGGATTTCCCAGCAGCTGCTGGAGGATGAGCCGCTTCCCCCTTGCACAGAAAGGGCTTTTTTTTTTACTCCATAAATATTTTATGTCCCCTCCTGGCTGCTGGAGCACAGGGACCTGACACAGCTCAGGAGGACCAGAGCTCCTCCAACGTTTTTTCCTTGTTTAATTCAAGGAAAAAGCCCCTCTCAGGCCCAACCTGCTTGTGAGTTATTCAAGAACCAAAAAGCTGCTGCCATCCAAGAGCTTGGGCACATCTGGACCTGCTCACTTGGAATATTCCCTTCCCATGCTGGAAGGGAAGCACAGCGGGTTCCCGACCAGACAGGAACATCCAAATCCCCAGAAGTTTTTTAGCCAGAGCCACTCTGAGAATCCAGGCACTCAGCATGCAAATGATCCAGGAAAAAAAAAATGCTGGTTCAAACAAGTGCACAGACAGGGATGAGCATGGGATGTGGGCAGAACAATAAAGGCTGGTGTTTATATTTGGATGCAGATTTTTCCCAGCAGAGCTGGTCACCAACAAGAGGAAGGTTTTGACTCTGGGGGAAAACCTGGTAGGGACTAAAAACCTTGCAGGAGTAAAACAGCCTGGCTTAGTGACTCCCCTCTATGCCAGGAAAACACTGGAGCATTAATAAAACCAGCTGAGCAATGAAATGCAAATTTCAAATAATTAAATAAAGAGAAGGATTCTGCTCCCAGAAATGGCTGGGGCTGGAGAGTGGATCTGACAGAATCCCAGACCTGCCCTGGTGGATCTGACAGAATCCCAGACCTGCCCTGGTGGATTTGACAGAATCCCAGACCTGCCCTGGTGGATTTGACAGAATTCCAGACCTGCCCTGGTGGATCTGACAGAATCCCAGACCTGCCCTGGTGGATCTGACAGAATCCCAGACCTGCCCTCATGGCAGAGCCCCAGACAAGAGGCTCTTGTTGCAGTGTTGGATTTTTATTTTTTTTTTTAGTAGGTTGGGAGTACTTTGACATCACAAATCACTCCCTGACAAAGGCAGAGCCCAGGAACTCTGCAACACCTTTTCACTCCCGGAAGGAAGGAAGGAAGGCAGGCAAGCAAAGCTTTCCAGGACAGGGAGGAGATGGAAAAGAGGGAAAAGGAGGGTGATGACACTTCAGAGAAGGAGCAGGGCCCTCCTGGAGGATGCAGGCAGGGCAGGGAGGTGAAACCAAGGGTGGCAGATAAAGATAAAGATAAAGATAAAGATAAAGCAGCCTCATCTCTCAGCCCGGCTCAGGGCGTGTTTGCCTTTTTCCTTCAGCCCAGACTAATCCTGCTGCAGTTGCAATCCATCCAAATCCCGAGTCCCCTCCTAGGAGGGATGTTTGTCCTTCCCTTCCTCAGCAGAGCACATATTTACTTTGCTCTTTAACACACCCAGGGCTCAGAATCCATCCAAAACACCAAGTGGACAGCTCAGCTCCCTGGAGATCTGCAGGCAGAGCAGGAACACCCCAGGCTGGGTGTCCCAGAGAGCTCAGGGACTTTATCCAGGGGTTTTTAAACATGGCAAAAGGTACTTGTGGAATGAACCCAATGAAACATCCCTGTCCTGCACTGCTCAGGGGTGAGCCAGGCTGGGGTTGTGCTATCCCAGCTCAGCCCCAACAGCTCAGCTCACACAAGTGCAACTCCCAAAAGCTGAGATCTCTCCTTTAGCTCTGTCAAACTTACCCAAAGAGGCCACAAAAGGCATCTGAAACATTAAAAACAGGAAGGAAAAAAAGCACCAGAGAGCTCCTGATCTCACTCTTTGCCACTTCCTGCAGCTAAAGGAGGAGCTGGCAGAGGAGATGGGTTGGGAAATCCTCCTGTTCACCTGATTTCCACCATCCTCACACAGCCCCAGAGTTACCTGAGCACCCAAAGGTTCATTCTCAGCCTCTCCATCCCCTGCTCAGAGCACAGGAAGGTGCCTTTCACGCTCAGTTTCCTCTGCTGCCAGAGAGCAGCAGGCAGGGGGAATAAAAAATAGTATCTAAACCTGCTGGGCTGGGGGAGAGAGCTGCAGGAACCTGCTGTTCCAGCCCTTGCACCAACCCACTCGACTGCATTTTATGTCCCTGCACCTCCACAGCCACGGGAAATGGAGCTCTTGATATCTGTGTCGCTGAGCCACAAATCAGCCCCAAATGCAGAAAATCAGTTGGAAGAGTAACTCCAGTTTTAAAAGAGGGGCTTCAAAAGAGAGGGGAACTTATTGGTGATGCTTTTTCTACCTTTACAAACACTTCATGGTAGAAACAAACCCTTAAACACTTTTCTAATTTTCTAAACCCTTAAACAATTTTCATTTTTCTAATGTTACTTACAAAACTTTTAATTTGTGAAAAAAACCAGAACTCCAACTTCCCTGTGAAGAGCCTTCCCTTGGTTTTTTTTACAAGCAGCTTTAGTTAGAAGAGAGTTTGGAAAGGGAAAAATCCAGGCCCTGAGCACAGAGTGAGCAGCTCATGATTCATTTCTGATGTTGAAGCAGCTCCTGAGGTTTTGCTCCAGCCCCTGGCTGTGAGCAGGGAGGATGTCCCAGGCCTTACCCAGAGTTTGCCATCCCAGTAAAAGGCTCCCAGCAGTTTGACAATGTGGGGGTGGTCACAGGTGGCCAGGATCTCAATCTCCACCATGTAATCCTCCAGCTCATCCTCACTCTTGGTCTCGATGACTTTGGCAGCTGCCAAAGCTCCCGTCTCCTTGTTCTTGGCCTGGAAGGGGAAAAACTTGAGTGAGTCCAGAGGAAGGTGAGGAGCACAGAATTCCTGCTGCTGCAATTCCTGCTCAGTTTGGCTGGCCCCAGCCAGCACACACACACCAGAGGGAAAACCTGCAGAGGTATTTATGCTTCCTAAAGCTGCCCACAGCTTCACAGAGGGGCTGGATGCTCCTTCCTCCCTCCAGGCTCCAAAGCACAAGCCACTTCCCATCATAAAGAGATGGAAATTTCTAGGAAATGAGATGTAGAAATTTTTAGGAAAGGAGATGTATCCTGTTGTCTGCAGCGTGGGGAAAAAAAAAAAAAAAGGAAGCAAGAAAACCTCAAAGCATAGAAGCTCTCTGATGATATCACAGGTGAATTACTAGAAATTTTGACTGTGCAGATATTTCAGCCATGGTCTATCTGAGAGTGCAGCCAGGTGGGGAACAGGGACAGGAGGAGAGGGAACGGCCTCAGGCTGGGCCAGGGGAGGCTCAGGGTGGACAGCAGCAGGAATTTCCCCATGGAAAGGGTGCTCAGGCCTTGGAAGTGCCCAGGGAGGTTTGGAGTGCCCATCCCTGGAGGTGGCACTGAGTGCTCTGGGCTGGGGACAAGGCAGGGATGGGGCACAGATTACACTTGATGATGTGGAAAGCCTTTCCCAGCCTCAGTGATTTTGTAACTTGGTAGAAATTCACAGTCCAGCTGCACCAGGAGATGTGTCACTCGTGGGCCAGGGGTGAGACAGGAGCTGCTGACTCAGGAGCAGCCAGACATTCATTGAGTCAGCAGCCACAGAATTCCCTCCAGCTCACCCACTGCTCCCCACTGACACAATTCCAGCTCTCCCCTTCATTTCTCCTTCCACTTCTCCCAGGGAAACAATTCCCAGTGTGGATGGAATCCCTGGAGGAGCCGGCCAAGCTCTGCTGGTGACTTTTCCTTCCCACTCTCCAGTTTCCATCTCCGTGTTTGGAAAACCCTCGGGGGAGCTCACAGGAGGATAAAAAACACCCCCAGCCCCTCTGAGCAGCTTCACACAGCACAACCACCCACCAAGGGAGGGGAGGAAGGAATATTGGGGGAATCACAGAGCAGAGGGAGGAAAACGACGGATCTCTGCTGTGTTTTGATGTCTCGCTGCATTCCAGGAGTTGGCAGGGACAGAGACTGTCCTTCCACAGGGGACAAATCCATTTCCATCTGGGCCGGCTGCCCCAAGGCAGCACAGCAGCTCCTGCTGCCTGCAGGAGGAACGATGGGGTTTCTTTAGCTCAGGTTCTCACCAAGTGAGCCCCACACTCACTTGAGCAGGGCAGGGGGAGATGGACAAGGAGCACAGGGAAAAGCTCAGCCCTCCCAAAGGGCAGCCAGAGGTGCCCCAGGAGTGTTTGCTCTGCACTCAGGGAGCCGGGAGGGCGCCCAGGAGGGGAAGTAAATATTGTGAGAAGAGGTGGGGCTTCCCCTGCAGGTTCCCTTCCCACTGTGGGGGCCCCCCAGCTCAGCCCCTGCAGGAGGCTGGAGCCTGGCAGGCACCTGGAATGATCTCCAGGATAATCCTCCAGGAGCAGAGCACCCAGCTGGGCTAAGGGGGGGTCAGGGTTTGCAAACCAGATTGTGCTGGGGGAGTGAGCACAGCCCAGCCTGGCTTTGGTCACTGTTGTCCCCATGGGTGACCAGCCCAGGGACCAGCCCCTGCCCAGCTGGGACCCCCCTGCACTGCCTGGTGCTCAGAGCAGTTACCTCTGCATTTCTGCCCCGTGCTGAGCTGTTCTGGAGAAATATTCACCTACCCTTCCCCATTTCCTTGTCCCTGAGCTCCTCAGGGACCCCATTAGCTCTTCAGGGACCCTGTGAGCTCCAAAGGGACCCCGTGAGCTCCAAAGGGACCCCGTGAGCTCCAAAGGGATCCCATGAGCTCCAAAGGGACCCCATGAGCTCCAAAGGGATCCCATGAGCTCCAAAGGGACCCCGTGAGCTCCAAAGGGACCCCATGAGCTCCAAAGTGACCCCGTGAGCTCCAAAGGGACCCCATGAGCTCCAAAGGGACCCCATGAGCTCCAAAGGGACCCCGTGAGCTCCAAAGGGATCCCATGAGATCTAAAGGGACCCCATGAACTCCAAAGGGACACCATGAACTCCAAAGGGACCCCATGAGATCTAAAGGGACACCATGAGCTCCAAAGGGACCCCGTGAGCTCCAAAAGGATCCCATGAGCTCCAAAAGGATCCCATGAGCTCCAAAGGGATCCCATGAGCTCCAAAGGGACCCCGTGAGCTCCAAAGGGACCCCGTGAGCTCCAAAGGGATCCCATGAGCTCCAAAAGGATCCCATGAGCTCCAAAGGGACCCAATGAACTCCCAAGGGACCCCATGAGCTCCAAAAGGACCCCATGAGCTCCAAAGGCACCCCGTGAGCTCCAAAAGGACCCCGTGAGCTCCAAAGGG
>VWZU01003078.1:9748-44683 GCA_013397095.1 Sterrhoptilus dennistouni | reverse complement strand
TGGTTTCAACAGTTCATGAAGATGGTGATAGAATAAATACTTTGTGTATGTCCTACGCTACAACCCAGGACATCCTTTAACTACATAACACACTTCCTTTGTATATATGTTCTCACTGGTGATTCCAGAATGCCTCTGAAATGTGGCACTTGCTGATAAATTCATAAAAGTACAGAATTATAGAAAGGTTTATGTTGGAAGGGACATCCAGCCATCTCAAGGCTATCTATTTCATCCTCCACTGAGCAGGGACATCTTCAACATTGGTTCTCATGTGTTATGGCCAAGCTCTGATCAGTTTGTTCCTCTCTTGGGTCGCTCTAGTCAACAGCATGATCCTTCCCAGATGAATCTTATCCTTCTGAAGGAGTGAAGATTTTCACTGTTACTTACATTGTTCACTAAATGTTCAGAAGAGTGCCGATAATCTCTGTTAAGGACTCAATCAGCAGCTGCAAGTCAAGGACAGAAAGAGTCCTTGCAAGTCAAGGACAGAGAAAGGAATCAGGACAGAGTCTACAATTTTCATGCTGAAAATGTGTTGGTGCCCTGCATAGGCTGGAGTCAATGGGACTCAACAAAATTTTGCTCACACAACATTCTGTGCGGCAAGAAACAAGAGTGACAAGAACATCCTGACCACACAACTTGGTTAGAAAATCTCAGTGCACTTTTTCTAGAGCCCCTTTTTCTGTTCTTATTTTCTGGATGGTGTAAAGGATTGAAGATCTACAACACAAGTGCAGTTGTCACTAAAACCACCAAGTGTTATTAGCAATGAGTCTAACTCTGAACTCCCATGTTCGAAAGGTTTGTTTTGTTTTGTTTTGTTTTCCCACAATCCTTGACATATCTAAGTCCTTGTGCAAATTTGGTGAAGAATATAAAATATATTTGAAACTCAGGCTTCATCCAACTGGAAACTAACAGAATTGCAACACATGAGATTTGAGAGGTCTTGTTTTCCAGAAAACTGAAAAATATTCAGTGGAACAAAGCACATTTTTGCTATCAAAGCAAGGTAGTTTAGTCTATATACCTGTGTGTGTATGTCACTTGAAATTACAGGCGAGTCAAATTACCCATAAATTATCTGGCTGGTCAGTGAATCACAGGGGCTGGCATTTCCCAAATATCATGAACATTTTCCCATTTGCTTCACTTTCATTTTATTTAAAATAAACTACTTGACATCTAAAATGACTGAGGCTATTGCAGATTTTAAAAAAAATACACTTAAGAGTGCAAAGTCTTGTGCCTATTCTTGCTATTCATGTCAGCCTGTAAAAGGAAGTGTTCTGATTGATATAAACTATTATAACACACATGAAAAAAAGGTATTAGAGATTGAATAAAGTGCATTGTTGCCAATTATTCACCCATTACTCTAATATATTGACCAAACACGTCGTCTTGATATAATACTTTTAAGCCTGATATAATTCTACTGATATCAGTATGAAATTTTTTTATTTCCATAGCTGTTGGATCAGACCTTAATGAAATTGTAAAAGTTCCCCATTTGTTTAAGATATGCTCAGAAGCAAATCAAAGCAAGAGGCTTCCCTAAACCCTTTACAAAAAGTCTTATAAGCAGCATAGATGAAGTCAAAACTCTGTACAGCCACTTCCCTTTGTGGTCTCTAATAATAATATATTTGTGAATAATCCGTAATTAAATGAGAAGAGCATAACATTAATTATTTCACTAGATTGTTAATCAGCAGGGTATTCTGTGCCCCCCTCCTCCTAGTAGCTAACCTGTCAGGGTCTAATAATTGTTGCCATGAACAGGGTTGGGTTAAGGTCCCCGAGGAACGCCAATTCTCTTGTTCCATTAGTGAGAGCACATATAGATCATTTTCAGTACTAATCTAGGGCTAAAATCAATTATGTCTCTTGTATTTAAAAATTAAATTGACTCACCATGGGAGTAGGATAAAGGGAAAAATACATTCCTCCTATTATGTGTAATTACAATTGTAAAACATTTTCCTTCGAAATGTAATTGCTGCCTGTAGAGACTAAAGCTGGAGAGCTTAAACTGTTTAGCTGACACATTCAGTTGTCTTTCAGGTTTTCCTCTGGATTATTTAACTTGCTGAAACAGTCTTATAGACTTGACTTTTAAAAGCTCTCAGAAACAGCTCAGGGTTTAAGAAAAACAAAAAGAAGACTGTACAATGAATTAATTCTATCATCTTATTAAAAATGTGATGAGAGTAATTTATTCTTATATATATTCTTATTCTTTTAGGAAGGAAAATTATCAACTACCCATATCCTAAGAGTTTCCATTTCCCCAAATACTGTATAGCTTTCTGCCTATATCTGGCTTTTCTTTTCATTATGGGGTTCTTACGAGTCCTTCAAGAGTAGTTAATCAAAGCTATGCAATATGTATGACCTGCCACTCAGGGACAAGGCTTTGAAGGTCACCAGAGAGTGTAACATTGGTAACATTGGTTACAGTGTAACACTGTAACACAGTGAAGATCATAAGGTTCTACAGGATGGCCGTGTAAGATATTGCACAGATACTTCATTCTGGGGTCAGGCTGCAATTCTACAACACTTTATTGCCAATTTTAGATTTTCTGCAGTCTGTCTGGTTGGCCATTAGTAGCAGGTCTGTGCATCCACTAGCTATATATGCTACAGAATAAGTTCTTTATAGCATAAGGAGCTGCTGATGAGGAATCTTGTCTTCCTGTTTACAAATATATATAGATCTCTGAAAGAATCTTGAGTAGCAACAGTACAGAAATAACCTGCATCACTTGCCATGCTAATTATGTCCTGATCTTATGAGAGATTTGTACAATATCTGCACCTTCGCTAAACCATTTGAAAACCAGGAATATGATTTTGAGGAAGAGAGTATCTTCATGGGCAATTTTCAAGCTCCCATTGGTTTTTGCCAGCTCTAGAACCCCTAGACCAGTAAGATGAACAGTTTTGAGGAGTATACTGAACAAATGTGTGTGTTTTAAATTTTGTTTCTTATTGCATTATTCATCAAGCCTAGTTATATGCATATTATGGACATGAATGGCTTTCTATACAGTTGCAAGGGTGATGCTTTCTGGACAGCTTATTATTCATGTAGTTTATTTGCCATGTTTAAAAGTAATCTCTGACCTGTGGATTGTATAACAATTGATTAGTCATTTATTAGGACATCTAGCAATCCATTATTCATTTTCCATAAATTATTTATAAATGTGCATCTTATTTGATGCATGACTGCTATATTTAGAGTACATAAATAAGTCAAGAAAAGCTAACTCCTGCAGTGTCCTAACACTAATAAAGATTGTATCAATAGCCAATTGATGCAATCTTTATTAATCCAATGGTAATTTTTGTTCAAGCTAATATTTAGCATTAAAACAATGAAAAATTCTACCTCTGTTCCTTGCAAGCCAACCAGGCAACCTATTTTAAATTGCTTTTTAAAATATAGAAGTCCATCTTTTTTATCACCCTGAGTGGAAATAAACATTAACCTTTGATTTGTGTGAAATTAATTATCTGTTTTCCAGGCACTGGCAAATTCTATTTCTTCACGAATTTTCTACACAGACATGACAAGGCATTTACATTTTTCATAGCTGTGTAAAAAGGCGGAACTGAGTCATAAGCATGCTGAAAATCCATGGGTGGTTTGCCTACAGCATGGTTTAATAAACTCAATTTTTTGAGGCTCACGAAGGATTAATGAATATGAGATGGAAATGGTTGTGCCAGTGGGAAGCCAACAAACTTCTGGGCATTCATCTAATTTCTGTTCTGTCTTGTCCTGTCTTATCTTACCTTATTCTGATTCATCATGTAATGCCTGTGTCAACTGACTTTATGTATTTTTCTGAGTTTTATTCACACCATGTCAGGTAAAAAGTTCCTTTTTTTTTTTTTTTGTTAATTTCTATTTGATAATAAGATACCCATTCCCAGTCCCGTTTCAGAGCAGAGTAAATCTAAGTTCCAAGAAACAGTATTTGCATTTGAAGAAAATGGTTGGTGGGTACTGATTTTTCTCAGGTCATTACTTTTATTTTAACTATTTCTTTAATTGAAGAAGGAGGTTGTGGAGTAGTGACTACCACTCTTAGATAACATGGGACAGACATTGAGGGATCCCAAAAATAAGTATCAGAGCAGTGAACTGCATTGTTTATTGTATGACAAGCCCACACAGAGAGCTTGGCGGACTCACAGTTCTGATCTAACTGGAATCACTTTAAAAACTGGACATAGTGCAATGATTTATTCTAATTAGAATTAATTTACAGGAGTATGAAGTGATCGGACAAGGGGAAATGGCTTCAAACTGACAGAAAGTAGGTTTAGACTGGATATCAGGAAGAAATTCTTTCCTCTGTGGGTGGTGAGGCCCTGGCACATGTTTCCCACAGAAGCTGTGGCTGTCCGATCCCTGGAAGTGTTCCCCGCCAAGTTGGGTGGAGCAGCCTAGGATAGTGGAAGGTGTTCCTGCCCACGGCAGGGTGGTGGAATTAGATGGCTTCAAGGGTCCTTTCCAACCCAAGCCTTTCTATGATTTTATGAAGTGTTCCAAATTTTCACAGCTGGAAAGTGACAGAGGTGTTTCAAAGCCCAGGAGAAATCAGAAAGCATCATCATTGCTTGAAAAATCTACATTTTACATGAGGTAGATACTATAAGGCACAAAAGAACTGCATTTTGTGCTACATTCTTTTTCTAACTGTTGCCATTAATAAGATACAAACTCTTAAAAATCAAAAGGAACAGAGAAGAGCCCAAACATAAAAGGGCAGTGAAAAGAGAGATATCCTCTCTTCCTTCACCCACAGGTGGCCAGTCTGTTTGAAGTCTGACCCAGCTGGGCTTGCGAGACAATGGCGAATATTGCACTGCCTCCACATTCTCTGCAGATAATCATCACCCTCCATTACTGCCAATATGCAGGTGCCAAAATAGATATTACGCAAATATAAGCTTTAGAAATGGAGGCAGATAGACAGCAAGAGAGTGACACTCTCGGTCAGAAGGGAGCCATTTTAGAACTTGCACAGTTTAAACAATTATTTTAAATCTCTTCTCACTGAAACTAGTGTATAGAATAATAAAAGAGTGAGCGTACCTGGGTGTCTTTCATGGATTATTTCCTTTTGCTCACCCTCACCACAGAACTAAGAAGCAACATGTACCAGTGACATCTGACTCCTTTGATACCTTTAAATGCTTCCTCAGACAATACATTATTGTGTTAGTAACATCTTCCCTGTGGTTCCCACAGCAGCTTCAAAAACGTTGCAGTTTGTTGACAAAACAAATGAGCCTGAGACATTGTGATGAAGGACACTGTTCCCCAGAGTTTTCATCCAGAAAGCATGGCTACTGCAGTAGCCATAGACAAGCTGTTTAAAGCAGAGGCATGATAAGAATTCTGGACAATTTGATCAGCTATACATGGGGACTCAGAATCTTATTTGACTGCAAAATATCTAATTGACCTTGAAGCTGAAACAAGTTGTCAGGGGATCTGTTGCTTCAATTTCAGATTTCAGCTAAAAAAAAAATCCAGGCTGGTGGAAGTGTGATAGCACTGGGCCAGGGTGAGAAGGACTGCATATTCAGACAGGAGAAAATAGTATTCACAGTATTTGCTTTAATTTTTGCATTACCTTTTATGCAAAATCAAGTGACAACTACTGAATTGAAAGACATGCAAAACATGAAAAGGAGGTTAAAAAAAATCTCAAGAAATGCTGTGGCAAAAAGTGGTCAGGCCTATTGTGCATGGATTTAAATGAATAAGCAATTAATACAAAGATGTTTATGATTATGGAACAATGCACAAAGCTAGAGGTAAGTTCACTTAACTTTGTGACAGAACCTGAGGTGTTATTTACAATATACTACTGCATGGATTAGCTTGATTTGATGAGATTTTTTTGAGATTTTGTGTATATGGCTGCGGGGTATTTCAGGTGTCTCCTTTCATCCTTGTAAAAGTAGGAATATTCATATGTCACTCCTATGGTTTGAGTAGACCACTGGTTTTAGCACTCTGGAACCCTTTTTTACCCTGGCCCAAGATTTTAACATGGGAGACTCAAAAATTTCCAAGATGTTTTCTTCCATGGCATTTTTATCTTCACTGATACAAGTTTCGATAACTCTCATTTTAACTTTTTTTCTGAAATTACATGTTGACCTACCTGTCAGAGATATCAACTATGCATCATTTCTTGTTCCTCAGCAGCAGTCTCAGAAAGACTGAGAAAGAATTTGTGACCACCATCAGCAGCACCCCCAGGATATCTTCTCTAGACTAAATAACCTGAATCTCTTCAATCTTTCTGCTTAGGTAATTTTTTCAGACCCCCTCTGATGTCCCTTCCTAATTATGTTTTCTGAATACCCAGAACATGCTTTTCTTGAAGAGATGTGTTCAAAACTGCTCAAGAGCCTGCAGATGAATAGAATACATTCTATCAATATTAATATTGTTTAATTTTGAACATTATGAAGCACCCTTATGACATAAAGAATTGATTAATATACTGCAGAGAAGTTCTTTCTTCCTGCCCCAACACCAAGGAAGCTGCACAATATCAAGCATTTTAACAACAGAAATTAGTTTAACTTGAAATAAAAAATCAAGCCCATCAACTAAGGTATTCCTTCAAATCTATGTAAAGTTTTTAAATTATGTAAGTCAGTAAATTGTCAAATTGACCCTAGTGTGAGTATGAAGAATGCAGTGTACTTAGATAGCTGGCTTCCAAATGTTTGAACAGATTTAAGGTGAGATTTACCTTTAGCCACTGCTTTTGAGTTTTTGTTCATAGTGTTGCAGAGCAATAGAAAATACCTGGACACTTCCATGCACCAAAACAAATTTTCTTCTCTAATCTCCTTTTTTTTCCTTTTCTCTGATATTTTTACAAGAAACTCCAAGACATGAAACTCATGTTTAAGTTACTATATCTTAATTATTACCATATATCCTCTGAGCCACAATCCATTGTCTGAGCAACTTGGTCTGGTGGAAGGTGCCCCTGCTCACGATGGAGGGCTTGAAATGAGATGATCTTTAATGTCCCTTCTAACCCAAGACATTCTGTGATTCTGTCATCATATGATGATACTCTTAACTGCAGCACATAAGAGGTGATTTAATTTACCACATATGGGGAGGAGTTAATCTCAGTAGAAGAACTTTAAATTTACAGATGTTAAAACCTGTATATAAGGTATAAGCAACAAGTTTAAGTTACAGAATGAGGATCCCTTGAACTGAAGAGGCTTTGTCAAAAGCCTAATATAAATGAGCCTGATATAAAAGAAGATTCTATTTCCTGAAGTTATTTTTCCCCAGTGTTTTTCATTGTTCCAAAGAAACAGCTAAAAGATAACAGTTGACCAATTAGCAAATTAATTTTGGTAATAAAAGTGATTTGGCATTTGTGGTTAGTCACAATAACTCCCACTTAATGACATCATTGCTGTGACATGTCTTTGTATTAAATTCAGATACCATCAAAGGGAACACAGTCACCTACGTTTTTCTCATTAGGGTAAATTGTGGAGGCAGTCAGGGCACTATAATCTCTGAAAGCTAGTACAGTTTTCTAGACTAAACAGGGTGTCTGCCACCTAATCCTTACATGATTGCTTTTCAAAGAGAGGAAGAGGCTGCACCTTACATAATGTTAATAAAATTATTTTTGAGGAGAGATAGTGCTTGTAGTGAAAGAATAAGAAAACTTTTTTCTCCACCTGAAAGTAGTTCAAGAGATTTCCTTTGGGATGTCTAACTACCTATGTCCAGATATGATGGTTCAGGTTTCCTCCTTGAAGGTTTAATTGGTAGGAGATGTCCAACAACATACAATTAATGACCTACAAGTTTAAAGTTATCTGATGGATTTTCAACCTTTAAAAATGCATAGAAATAAGAGGAAACACCCACCATTTCTACCATGCTCTGCTCTAGTCTGGCAGCCAAAGTCAGACAAACCAATTGCATTTGAAGAATATGCTCCTCTTTTAAGGAGCTTTTATGGGGAATTTTGGCAGACTGATAAATCATTCATGGACTAGTATCACCACCATTTCAACACTGTATATGTTTTATAAGAAATGAGCAACATGAGCACTACACCTCTGAAAAATCCCCTTCAGGAGCAGAGTTTTGCTATTCCAATAGTGGAGTAGAAACCAGTGCTGGCCATGGAGTGGAGTGTCACAGTTGGAGTTATGGGAGTCAGAGCTTCTACTGCAAGACTGTGATCTTTTAAAGGTGTAACTGCACTGCTGTGGGTACGCTTTGCCTCTGAAAGCCACAGAGACCCTCCTGTGGCTGAATCCTGCTGAGATTTCTGTGGGCGAATTGGAGCACAAAAGTTATACAAAGGGACCGAGAGACTTTAGAAATACAAGCAGGAAACAGTGAAAAGAGATTCAACCTAGAAGAGTGGAAAAAACCTACCATCTAATGCCGCTGGAGAGAGGTGTGTAAAGAGGTAATCAGAAGCAGACATTTGGCAAATAGATGTGATATTTGGGTTGCAACAGTGAAGGAAACCTGTGAAGTGACAACGAACCATTTCTCTGGTAGTAAAACACAGGGAAAGGGAATAACAGAGTGTGCTTTTGGGGAGTCCTTCAAGGGAGCATGACATCATGGCTCAGGGAGGAGGCACAAGTTGTGTCACTCAGCCGTGTTGGAATTATAATGATCCAAAACCATTGTTACAATTAAAAGAATGGGGACAAGTAGTCGTTTTAAGGAAAAAAAAAAAAAAAGAAAAACATAAAGTGTCTTTGGGAGAAGTGTCTGATCAGACAATCAAGAAGCAAGAGGGGGAATAATAATTGTCAGCACAATGTGGAAAGCTGTTGATATTGTGAAGGAAGGAGAATTATTAAGGATGATCTAGGGGGACCAGGCAGGAGAAATAGAAGAAACTAAGCACACACACACAAAAATAGACTGAATTAACAGTTCTTAATAGAGAAGTCTATTAGACGAGGAAATGTTCTCCTAAGAGACACAGCTGTAAGCTCTTCAGTGCAAGCACCATGACTACTTATATGTTTGCACTGCACTCAGCACAGTTGGGATCCTGATCTTTATTTGATCCTGTGGGTTCCGCAGCAATAGAAATAACAAACAGCAATAATTACACACTGTGGTACAGCCGCAGGGGACATGCGCTGAGGCTGAGCTCTCCTCTTAGCTACACTCAGCTGAGGTCAATGGGATTGTTTGGATACAGGCTAGTGGCGCTAACAGGACCATTTCGCCTGGTTCATCTGTAAAAATAGAGTATGTGTTGTTTCTGCTCCAAAATCTACCTAATTATTCTTCATTGTAGAGCAGGCTGGACATTGTCCAGTTACACAATGGGGAATGCTCCATGACCAAAGAACTCATGTGGTAGGGCTAACTGGTAGATGTACAGAGCTAAGGCCTGGAGTACCAGCAAATGTTTCTTCAGAGCAACAGAATTTCCTAGAAGCTGCAAAGCAGAAATTAGCTCCTTGGGGACCGAGAGGGTACAGCCTTTCTTCCCCATCACCTGCATTTCAAGTAAAACATTGTTCAGTGTCTGATTCTTTCTCCAAAAGACAGGAGGGAATCAAGAGAGCAGACCCTGAGATGAGTCTTTTCACTCCTGCAGGAATAAGGATCCTAGAGGCCATGCAAATAAGGCACACTGGCAGTGCAGTAGCTTGTGAGCAGTGTGTTGGAGACATTTCTGTGGTAGGTTACATGGAGATGATAGCCTTCACTGACAAGAACATGGTACTTTTCTCTCTAAAATGCTGCCTTGTTTTTCCCTGGGTGCATTATGATTGTTGTTATTATTATTATTATTATTACTCTTTTAATGGCTTAAAGCTAAAAAGAACTTGGGCTTGTCAGAAAACTGAGCAATTGATGAAATAGCAGTTGATGACAGCAGTCCGATTCTAACAATTTCCTGTCTTACTTTGTTGGTATTGTGGTGTACTTTAGTGAAATAACTGCAATAAGTGATGCATTTTCCTTCTACTTTATCCCTGACTCTTGTGCATCCGAGAAAGACCCAGCAGTGGGTTTGTCAGATAAAGTGTCAGGAACTACTATTATGAAATGCAGAAAGTCAATTTGAATGTCAACAGGAAAGGTATGGGATGTAAGCTTTAAAGAGCTCTACTTTGTGAAAATGAGGGCACCACATTGTGTATCCCTGACTAACTGCTCATTTTTCAAGCTGTAGAAGAATGCCACGTTTTGATGTTTTTTATTTTGCATTGATTTTTGTTATTTTAGACCACAGAACTCCCCAAGCTTCTTGCTGAAGCTACGTAAGTCACAAGCAAAGGCTGCCCAAACCCATGAATTCTGTGAACATCCAAATTTTATTGCATAAGCTTTCTCATTTGTTTGGAAATAAACTGCATTCTGTCATTATTAAACGGGTGAAAATCCAGCTGGGATATAGTATTACATAATACTAAATTTTTTTTTAGGGAGAAGTTACTGAGCAGAAAGGAAAGAATTATTATCTTACTTTTTGAGACTATAAAATCAGTGAGGAAAGAGATGAAGTAACCTGCCTGGATTATAGGAGTCATGGGACACCACTTCAGTTTGGCTTCACTCTTTTTGATAAATCACCAGAAAGAAAAGAAAAAATAATGAACAACAAATGGCATTAAAACTGATCACTAAACACAGTGAAGTTCTCTGTATCTCACTCAGCTCAAATCGTGTTTTGATACTGGAGAGATATATTGTACATAATGATCTGCCTTAGGAGGAAGCAGATGCATACAAGTAATTGATTAAACACAGTGGTTTTTATCATTAATGCTGAAACCAGTATCAAAGTGAGCACCTTCATTCCTGACTCAGAGATGATGCTCTGGCTCCTGGGTTTTCAAAGCAGTTGATGTGTGACCATAAAGAAGTAATTTATGTGGGTCTTTCTGTCTCAACTTACCTGTATGTCATCACACAAATACACTTCTACTGCAGTGCTGCCACTCAGGAACTTCCAAGCTCTGATTTCCTTCCTGATATCAGCCCTGTGTTTCCATCATTTCCTCTCACTGCCTCCATAAAACAGACACTGTTGAGGCATGATTCATCCACATTTGAAATGTCTGTTTTAAGATGGGGTGAATCATGCTTGTTTCTCTCCATTGACTATAAAGGGAGACAAGGGTGACTAATCGAGATGTAGATGTCTGTAGTGCAGACATCTAGCATTAAATGAGATGAATGCCACTCCCAGAGCCAGCTCATGTCTGACAGAAATGGTGACAGCCAGCTGGGTCCACCAGAGCTTTGGCTCTGGCAAAGCAGTATGTGAAAGAAAACTGCTTCCAGTGCTGTTTCAAGACCAGATAACCCTCTTATGGTGTTCAGAGCCCAAGTTAATTAGCACGGAGGACACAAGCCAGGCCCATGCAGAAACAGGTATCTCTGCATGTTTCTCTGGAATTAAGTAGTTCTGGGGAGTTTGGTACAGGGACAAAGCATAATGGCTTGGGTTTAACATAATTTTTGTGCTCAACCATAGCACTGACCTTGCTGTGCTTGAGCTGGTTCAATGCAGAGATTCTTGTGGATGTCTTTTCATGTTTTAAAGCAGCAGTGATGCTCAATGCATTTCCACAGCAAATAATCTGTAAAGTTACACTTGCTTCTTGAATCTGTAGAAAAATTACAGAAGCAGGTTTTGTGACAATATGCTGAAATCTGGAGGCCTTAATGCTTTTAATGACCATTTTCTCTGTTATTTATTTATATTGTGACAGGCCTTATTATATAAAATCCCTATCTGAATAGGCTGAATGGTCCAGTTTTAAAATCATTTCACTTCAGAGAAATGATTTTCTTTCATTTCTTTCCTTTTCAGAGAAAGAAATACCATGGGTAGTTCAGCTAGTCACTACCAGAATATTACTTTATACATGAAGCCCAGGCAAACTTAAAGTAGATTGTTTGAGTCTGGAATAAAATCACTGAGATTGTGGAACAGCTGACAAATAGTCACATCTAATCCCTTCTTAGGGTCCACAGACTCATTAGCTGAACTAAAGGCATGCAAAACATGGTGAAAATGACCGCAGCTGAGTTTTTCTAGTTGTATAGTTCTTGGGATAAGGACTTTTCCATCTTACTTGTACATCATTTAGTGCTGAAATTATGCAAGCTGAATTCTCAGGGAAGCCAGAACATCACCGAATTGTCTAAAAGCAAATATTACCTCCATTTCCAGAGAACATAATTTGGTTCCTGAAACTCTCTGTCATGACATCTCATCTTAATCAAGCTTTTGAAGGAACTGAAAAATCCACAGATAAAATTTACAAGGAGAAAACCCATCATTCAGCATAAAAAAAAAAAAATCCAATTCATAGCGAATAATATGCCCCTACTCTCAGCAACAGTAAATGCCATTTTTTAAGAATAATCTTTTGGAAGCTGTTTACCTCCATAATTTTGAACAATGTTATTGCCCAAACATATAACTTGCCCAAAAGTGAACACTGAATTTTGAATAGGTGATAGAACTAAAATCTTCTTTGTGTATTTTGTTCTGAAAAATGTTAGTTGTACCAAAAAATGTATCAGGAAATTAAAAAAGAAAACCCAAACCATGAATAACGTTTCTCATTTGGTAACATTTTTGTATGAGTCATTGAAACTTACAAAGTTTAATTTTCTTGGGTATTTAACTACTAAGCAAACCTGGAGGGGATTGGTCAGCCAAGCCACATCTTCTGTTCTCCACCTCTTATTTGTTTAGCTTGTGAACAAAACAGGAATCAATTTATGTTTTCAATAAAAATATGAGAATTAATATTTTATTTCTACAGACATCTCTGTCTTAGGTTAAATACATTTTTCACCAAAGGCAACATTTCAAGTGAAAATGTACACAGAATAAATGTGTTGCTACATAAAGTCTGAGCACAGGGTAAGATGAATGATTGCTTGTGTAGGGTGATGGGAAGAACCAACAAGGAGAGCAGAATAATAATTGGTGGAAGTGATGACTAAACCAGTATTATTTCTAGCAATAAAGGTAGAGGGAAAAACAAAGACACATTTAGGAGATATTAAACAGATAAAAATGACAGGATTTGGACTCCGAATGTGGAATTCTCTGTAAGAACACACTGGCTTTTGAATTAAGCCATCCATCAGTGTGGTGTCTTCATAAGGAAATGAAGCAAAAGCTACTTCATATGCAGCTTCCCACTAACAAAATTATAGATCATTACAACCCAGGAAACAGATCGTTGGCTGACAGATCAGTTACGAGGAGAGTTTCCCACAGCAGTGACTACAGTCAAGAAAAGAATTAAAACGTGTTAAAGTTCATCCATCCATCAGAGAAACAGAACTAAATAACCTCAGTGTGAGAGTAAGTTAGTAGCTCCAAAGTTTTAATATATTTATCCTCTCCATCGTGCAGCTGACAGTGCCATCTATTATCCCTGATTTACTGGAGGGAGCTTAAACACATTTAGATTAGGTTTCTAGTTCTTTTCTTTTGAGGGTCTGGGGCTACAGATCTGGACAGTGCAGTGAAGCACAACACAGGGAGACCTGAACCACTCAGGTTCAGCCAGCTCAGCCTGCTTATGAGCAAGGCTTGTTAGCATGGGAAAAGCACACAACACTGTGCGGATGCTGCCAGCCCTGAAACAGAGTATCCTGAAGAACTGTGGGGTCATTTTTCTCATGGACACACCATGTGATAATTTGACCTAGGAGAGAAATGGCATCCACAGTATAGATTTAGTTATTTTTGCACTGGTCACCCATCAGTTTTCCTGAATACAGCAAGACTGAATCCAGCTTTATTGTTGCCTAATATCAAAAGACAAAACTCTTGTGACAGTGTTAAAATAGTAAGATAAAAACAAGGTCTTTATTTAGAACTTGCAGATGACTCTGTGGTAGTTACGGGCACTCCTGGCATTGGATTCCTACAGTTTTTATAAATTTAACAACTTAGAACATGTAACGAATATTATCCAATTAGATAATATTAGATTAGAAGGGCAGTTGGTTTGGTAATTTTACCCCAGCTACTGCCCCATTGGAGTTGGTCCAGGGGCTTCTTTGTCCCATTTCCTTTTGTGTCCTCTCAGATTCTGTCTGGAAAACAAAATGTCCTTTGTGGAGGTCCTCTTGAAAATAAGACTAAACAGCATTTTAGGAATGTGTTAGAAGGTCAGCTTACTATTCTAAAATCTAAGAGAAAGGGTAGAGAAAATACCAGGAGCTATACAATCCTGTATTAACAGTTTACAAAGCTACAAATATATGAAAAAATTATAGAAAGCAAAAATCTTTAGGCATCATCATTATTTTAACACTATTATCCTAATGGATGGATGGCTTATCTCCAAGAAGCTGGATAGCGAGTACCTTTGGCTTTAACAGGCTTATCCTTGTCTATGATCAGAGATGCATGTTCCCAGCTTCTTCTTGTAACTGGGGCTGAGCCATGGAATTGTGGAATACACTGAATTGGTAGGGACTCATATGGATAAGTTGTTACTACAGGTAGGAATTCCTGGGTAACTGAAGCCAAACTGAAGCAAAACAGAAGAAAAAATTGCTGTACTTCTAGAAACATGGAAAGTTCAATGACACAAAACAAAAACCAAAAACCAACCAAACAAAAAACCAACAAACCACAACAACTACCACACTTTCTTTTCTCCTTTTTTAAAAACTTGTGATTAACTCTAGACACAAACTCTAGAAAACCATTTCAGCTAACAACAACACATTAGACAGGAGTCAAACATTACATTGCACTCCTTAGTGATCAACAACTGACTTGAGCATTAATGAACTAACTTTTCCATTAGGTAGCAGCCAATAGATTGCTGCACTCTTATATTGTCTCTGTGTTCCAATGTCCTAGTTTTCTCCAACTGCTAATTTAAAATGCTCTTCACTGTTGCAAAGAGTGTAGTTAACTGCTATATAACAATTTTATTGCCCTAAAACAGTCATATATTTGCATTCATTACTATGAGTCTTAAAACCTATTACTGATATAAAAGACAGGATAACAACATGAAGGGTTTGAAGGGCAGTAGATAATAGTCTGGAAAGGGCTCTGAAATGCCTGAAGTATCAGACATAAAAAAGCAATGATAAACAAGCTCATTATTTGTTAGTGATAGTTATGCTGGGAGGAACATTTTTTATATCATTTTTCTCCTTTTTAAAGTTTTATGGAGAATATATTTCAGTCCTAAGCTGAGTATAAATTAAACATGTTTTACCCAGCTGTTCTGTTAAGAAATAGCAAGAACTAATGAGCTGTATAGTGGCAAAGCTGTTAAGGCAATCTGAAAGGACTCTATAGGGCAATCTCTGAGGTATAAAAGAGAGAAAAGTCCCCTCTCCACAGTCATTTACTCCTTCTCAGACATTTGGGTTGAGCTCAGCTTCACACCACCTTGAGCTATATGTGATCAGCAGAGACAGCCCTGTCTTGTCTGTTTTGCCAACCATAAGGGAAAAACATAACTGTAATGTGAAGGGACATTCCTTAAATAAAAAGTAAACTTCCAAATATTTTGGGATGAAAATTTTTAGGTCAGTTTTCAGGGCCTAATTTTTAAAGTGCTGACCAGATATTACTCTCAGAAGCTTTTCTTAAAGATATAGGTGAGCTGCCCAGTTTCTCCAGAAATCAAGCCAACTGAGGGCATCTGGCCTGTTGAAAAGCCTGCTGTATTTGAAGACAATATTTCCCTTGAAGTACCTTTGGTAGGTTTGAGATCATATTTGATAGTCAGACGCACCTTCTTCTTCCTTGTTTTGAAATTTTCTTCCTCAAGTGTTAGCTGATTTATTCTTTTAGCAATAACCACTCATGAAAGCTTGGGATTTCTGCACAAACTGTTTTAAACATAAGAACCAACACAAAGAACAGTTGCAGGTGGACATTTTCATTGCAGAATAGACATTTTCATTGTTTTCTTTACTGATCCCAGTATGAAAGGTTGAATTCTGCTCATTTTATTCTCTCTTAACAGTTAAGATAGGGCAGTTATCTAAGCTGTTTCCTTTAACTGTTGCAACAACATTACTTCTCAAATGGTTGCAGCTTCTAAATCAATAATGGAACCAATCTTTAAATATCCCCAGGCTCTGAAACGATAAATACTTAAAGAACTCCAGCCTCTCAGGTCCCTCTGGGAAGAAGCTGAAAATACAAGTTTACCAGAGGACCTCCTCTTGAAGGATACTCTGTAGATCTGGGAAGAGGACTTACGAATTACTCACCTGGAGATTACATATCAAGACCTAAATGGGACCAGGGGATTTATCAAATGATTGCAAGTATGTACTCCACTTCTCTTCTCTTTCTGAAACATTAAAAACCCCTCACATTTTGTGTATGTATGTGTGGTTGGTTTTCCAAAATCTGCTTTAGCTTAGCATGCTTGATTAACCCCCAGAATTTCTATGATACCTAACACAATTGGATCCAGACTGCATAAAATTAATAAATAGGTAGCACTGCATTTTCGCATCATAATCATTATTGTTGTCATTAGCATCATTCATATTAATATTGTTTCAGTTGTCACTGTGATTAAAGCATCCTCATTCCAAACAAAGTTCTATGAGCATAAAAACCTTATTAGGAAAGGATAAATATGTGCTTAGCTGGTGCTTGACCTAAATTTTAGTCTCTCTTTATAGCTGATGAAGAGAAATTCACCTGGCCTGATTTATAAATCCTCTTTAGAATAGGGTGAATTTGTCTCCAACAAGTTTGGAGACAGCAGTCTCCATTGTAGATGTTTCTGTTAGGTGACACCCACCAACTTTAGGGGATGGTCTGTGTCCAAAGCAATCAGGCATGGGTTTTTTTAAACCCCACATAATACACAGCCAAGAATTTTTATATAGTGTTAGCAGAATGCAGAAACCTGTTCCACAGTGGTTTTGATTTAATAAACTGTATCTGTCACAGAACAGCCCCACAAATCTGTAGTTCTACAGTCAGCAATGAGGAAAGGAAGTTATGAAGGGCCTTCCTCTCTAATTAAACAAAAATAGCCATGCAGTGAATGTTATTGAGAATTGTGGTGAAAGAGAGTAGACAAGTAAAAAAAAAAAATAAGAAGAGTGAAGAAAAAGGAAAAAAGAAAGAAAAAAAGACAAAAAAGAAAGAAGGAGAAAGAGAGAGAAAGAGAAAGACAGAAAAATGAAGAGGGAAAAGGGAAAGAAAAATAATAAAAGTAAAAGAGGAAAAAGAAAAAGAAATTGCTGTGTTGAATTTCAGCAGTAGTTTTTATCCAGTTATGCTGAAACATCTGAACCCACCAATCTGCGCTATATTTTGGACACCTGATTTGCTTTGGCTTTATACATGTCAAGCCTATTTTTTAAAAATCATTGACAGGACAAAGGAAAGCTAATTAAATACAGGTAGAATAGAAAAAAATACATCCCAAAGCTTCCATAAATATTATTCAAAGTATTCCTATAATGTTACAGTTGCTAGGGCATTTCTAGAACTGATTTATTTTATTCTTTTTTAAACTGAAAATAAGTTTAGCAATTGCATAATGCTAAAGAGAAAGCAGCTGTGATGATGTTTATGAAACACCACGATTTTAATAGACGCTAACACGACCTCAGGTGAGTTGTCAGCTGATGATTTTGTGTTAATAAATCTCACTGTAGTAATGATTAGGTTCAAATCATTACCTAACTTCTTTAAAAGAACAAAGGGTTTCAAAGAGATCTAAGCATTGCTAAGGAATCAGGCAGGCTCTCCAGAGAGGGCACCAGGGGTTAAAACATGTGGGATGCCGTCACGGTGTGTAACGTGGTGGGACTGAGGCTAACACAGTCATAGATGGATCACCCAGTCTGCAAATGGTGATTCCTCATAAATCATTATGAAAAATAGACTGACTCTGCTAGTTCATAAATTCAAGGCAAGTGTCTATTTCCATAAGGCCCAACCAGACAGGCAGTGTTAGGGATGCAAACATGCCACCACCACATGCAGTAGTTAATGTGTTAGCATTTTAACAAATTGAGCCACTTCACTGGCCTATTTATCAGTTCAAGCTATTTAGAAATGTTGTTACCATATGTTGTCCATTGAAATGAATGCTAAACACTGCATTTATAAATGGTAATTTATGACTCATAAACGTCTCAGCTATTAGAGTCATTCTGCCACTGTGACTGGAATTGATAGCAATTTCTGCACTTCATGTTTTGTTTTTTTTTCACTACCCTCATTCCAGGAATATTGTTGATATTAAAGCTTTAGTGCCTCATAGAGGATGTTATTTAAAAGACTGTATATCAGAAAGAGGGTTTTTTTGTGTGCTATTGACCCCATAAACTGGTTTTGACTTTTGAGTAAACTTCTGGGACTAGATATTTTAAAATGGTTCTCTGGAGTATGAGAAGTGATCAGTTTTCACTGGTTTAAAAGAAAAAAATCTGGTTTAAAAGCAATTTAGGCCCTTTTTATCTTCTCTGCAAAACCTTTTCCCAATCTATATTTACCTTAGTACATAGGAGATGAGCATGAAGTTACAACCTTTTAAATACCTCCCATGACAATGTGCAAGTGTTCAAGCAGGTTTGATGTTACTTAGCCTTGAAATTAACTTTTTGTGAAAATTCTTGACTGAATATTTTTAGTATACATTATGAAAATACTATCTATGTGTTTTCCTGTGAATGCTGTTTCCTAGTGATAAAGAACCATAGACAGTCTTGTTGAAAACTGAACTTATCAAAAAGGGTCATTTTTACCAAGTAGGTTGATTGCAAGTTTCTAGGCACTTTAAAGGCTAAATTTTCAGAGTCTTTGGAGTGTCACTCCAAAGTGAAAATAATCTGTAAGTTTCACATCCAGAAGTTTGGTGAACATAATTTTTTATCACAAAGAACATCTTGACAGATCAGTTCATTCTTTTCAATTCAGAGAGATCTTCGCATGGCATGGGTGTCTCTTAAGAGGGAACTAAGAAAGGAGCCTTATGAATTAATTTAGACCACATAATTGATTTTTAAATAGGTCCGATTACACAGATGGATTTTCACTTATGTAAAAAATGCTTATATGTTTCTTATGTTTCTGTACAAATATCAAAAGGCATCCAAAGAAACTAAGAAGGTCTAGAAGGACTATCTCAAAACTCATCAACAGTCTGGAAATATAAATCTCATTCATGTGAACACAGATACATAGCTCACTACTCTTTCTGAAAATTTCCCCAGAATATAGAAATGATTTCTGTAGAGCTGGCTGTGTTAACTATACTGATGAAATATATATCATTGTATATCACCAGTCAGATTTGAGATATTGCTGATGAAGGCATGCTGCACTGATACAAACAGTTCTGTTTTCGTGCCCAAAGATGGATTTTGTACAGAATGTAATCCCTAGTCAACATGAGTCAAGTAATAATGCAAATCCTCCAGCCAGCATCTTGATGTAGGATAATGACTTACACCTTGGTGTTAAATATGTTTTGGGGACATTATCTATTTAAAAACTTCCTAAGAACTATTAATGGAAATCTTCCTTTATTTTCCTGGCTGCTAGACAGGCTGGGTTAAAATGGATAACAATAGATTTTACCTTTTCTTTCCTTCTTTAGTATGTATGGCCCATGTGACTACAGACAGGGCTTTTGGCCACCATATTTCATTCTTCTGTGGAGGAGAGACAATTTATTCTTCTCAGATGGTTTGTAAAGGAAATAAGCTATACTTGAGTGCAGCATACCCAAACGGTATGACTGTGATGCTCAAGGCAAAGGATAGAGAGAAAATAATTCAACATAAAATAATCAGAATTTTAGGTCAGATATTAATCTCAGAGAGAACCTAGTTCTCAGATTAAGGAGTTTGATAGTATTGTGTGAAAAAACGCCTACCTCAGGATCTTGAAATCTCTTCATGTCTAGAATAATACTTTCAAGTAGCCTCTATTATTACAATGAAATTAAAAAAGATTATATCTGCTCTTTGCGGTTGCAAGTACAGAGGATGTTGAAAAACAGCCTTCATTAAAAGCAGGATGTATGGAACTGGTAACATGAAAAGCAGCCATTAAGTGGATTTGTTATCAGTGGTAATAATACTAAGAAGTCCTATTACAATAGTTACAAGGAAGCATCTTTGAAATATCTTCTGCAAACATTAATTCAATCTAAAAATTAAACCTCTGCAAACCAAGAGATCTTTTTTTCAGTGGAATGCAAGGGAACAAAATTACTTGCTTGACACACTGACGTTCAGAATACAAAATCCAGAGCAGAAGACAAGGCTGGAACTCTCTCTTGCCCAATTTTAACAAGCATTTAGGGATATTATATGTTCAACTTCTGGCTTTTGCTGTGAGTGTTACGGCTTTTACAGCTGACAGGGAGTCCTGTGTGGTCAGCAGATGAGTGAGAGTGTTGAAGGAAATAGATATGGTATAATGCAGTTTTATTTCCTCTTTTTAAATGTTGTTAATTATGCTGTAAAAATGCCAGTCTTGGGTTGTTTCTTCAGTTTTTTTGCGAAACCTTTCATTTTCCATCCTCATATGGAAGTAAATAGAATTTTTGACTTCCAACAGAAAAAAGTAGAATGTTGTGATTTCCATTGAAATGGTTCCTCTGGAGCCCATGTTTTATTTATTTTTTATTCAAAACAACATCTGTTTGTTTGTTTGTTTTAATGCTTGTGAAATGCCAAAACAATTCAACTATTTATTTTGCAAAGGCCAAATTAAATTCAGGCTTGAGAGACTGACTTTCAGAAGTGCAGATCACTTGCTGCTCTGGATAAAGGTAAAATCACATTCATGAACTCAACACCTCTGACTCATGAAAATGTTGCTTAGAAATGTTTCACTTTGCTTTAATAAGTCCATTAAAATTTTTGCATCCAGAGACTGAAAAAACCGCAACAAAACAAAACCACTTTCAGGAGAACAAGTTAGAATTCTGATCTGTTATATATTCCTAAATTTGAATGTCAATCCTTTACAGCAAGTGCCATTTTCATTCAAAATCAATAAAAATTAAAACCAACAGATGGCAGATGCTAAAGAATATTTTCTGGCAAAGAAATTGCTTTTTGGCTGAATACAAAATTTGGAGATCTTATTTATTTTACTCTTAATTTGGACCTGCTCTTAGCTTCTACTGCAACTACCTTTTTTGTGGTCCTACTATTTATGTGTATGAGGACAAAAGATCACTGTTGTATAATTGAAATGAGGAAAACACTGAATTAGTAAGAGTAATTCCAATACAAATTAGGCTTTTTTTCCCCCTATTCAATATTTTATGCTTATTCTTCCAGTGGTAGTACCACATAAAAATACAGAGAATAAATTAAATATTAGGTTTTCAAAGTGAAGTTGCTTCATTCATGCAAGGTGTCAAGGGATTAAACACATGTTTGAGTATGGTATATTGAGTTGTGATGTTTAATAAAGTCAATGGAGAGAAGTGAGCATTTGAAAAAAATGATTATTTTGAACCATCTTCAGTGTCCTGAGACGATGAGGTGAACTGTGCTCTAGTCTGACTGTTCCAAAACTGATAGCAAAGAGAGCCTAAGGTGTCTAACACAGCCATATTTAATATTGGAGTTCAATATTTTTTCCTTTTTATATACTAAATCCCAGAAAGAAAGATGTTTCACATCTTTGATGATTCTCCCAATGGCCATAGGTAACAGGAGCATCCAGGGGAACACTGAAAAAAACAGACTTCCTTTAGAATGAAAGAAATCCATGAAATCTCGATCACAGGATCACAGGCAGTTTTGGGTTAGAAGGGATTTTAAAGATCGTTTTGTTCCAAACCCCTGCCATGGACAGGGACATCTTCCCAGGTTTCTCCAGTCCTGGATCTGAACATTTCCAGGGATGGAACATTCAGCTTCTCTGGAAAATCTGCTCCAGTGCCTTACCACCTGCACAGTAAAGAATCTGACATTAAAATTACTAAAAAAAAAAATCAAATAAATAATAAAATAACCATAACAACAAACGGGAAGATAAAATGGCATGAGTGAAACACAAGTGTCAGTGAGTTTTCTTTGAAATATTGCTCCTCAGGAAAATAATCTAACGGTTTTGTAGATAGGTATAAGTTTCTGGGCATCTGTTGTGGTACAGCCATTCACAAAACTGGAAATAGTACAGTCCGCTCAGAAAAGAGGAGCCACTCAAACCTCAAACTGTGTTGTAACAGTGTCTGAATTCTATTGCCAGCTCCACGGGGAAACTCTGAGTTGTTGACAAATTTTAGAGTATACACACAGGCTTCTAAATATGGATTTATAAGTTTAATTTTAGGGATATTTTTTCATCCTCTGTTTTGAATCCCAGCAGGATGATGATATAGTATTGACTTTCTTTCCACAGCCAACAGAATGAAGTCTTTTTTTATCCTTTAGGCAAAGAATTGACTAAAGAGTGATCTCTAAATATTTTCTGTTATTAATGCTAATTTCCCAATATAATTATTCACTACAATAGTCTTAATGAATGGCAAGGAACTGTAGCAGCCAGAAAATAAAAGAGAACACATTGTTATATATTTTCAAGAAAATATTTCTCACTCTTCTGATATTGGAATGACTGAAATTATCCATTTTCAAAAGGTGTGGGTGTGTTTCAAGGTGACACCAAATCTCAAAAACATGAAGGCAAAGATCTGTCCCACATCAATTTGTCTCTGGGGCAAATATTGGCTTTTCAGAAGCTTTTTGCATTCTCTTTGAATCACTCCATAAAAGTCATATGAATAATCATTCTACTCCATCTGGCTATTGTCACCAGCAATTACTGGAAACCAGAAACCCAAGGATGGGCTAAAAGACAAGGTAGAGACTTTCCTCAATGAATCAAACTCTGTAAGAAACTTAGAAACTTCAGTGCTTGAAGTACTTTGAGCCAGATATTTGTATTTAATAAAGAGAGATCCTGCAGGACTTTGTGAAAACCTAGTTTTCCTTGAGCTGATATCAACCTGTAGCACCCACAGCATCCCATGGCACCTTAAATATGTGCTGTGAAAAGCTGAAATTTCTCTTGTTTCTTCAAAATCTATCCTCTGAAAAGCTCTTTTGATACCTGTGATTCTTGCATTATAGGATACAGTAGAAATCTTTCCACTCCATGTCACAGGTTTACAGAACCCTGTCCTAGTTTTCCTCAACTGGAATTTTTCAGGCTGGAGATTCCAAAGTATATCGGTCACCCCACAAATAAAACCCTTTTTCCTCCTTCCACCTTTCTCACCACTGTTCTCTGACCACCTTTGACTGACACACTAAAAACAATGAGATTTTGGTACATAGACTCAATGCTGATAGTCCAGCCCAGTTCCTAGGGGTCTCTCTAGCCAATTCAAACTGTGCTAATCTGCTCCTGATGGCTGACAGAATTTTCATTCCAGACATTTTCAGTTCAGGGATTGCTATTACATTCACTGGAAAATTATTTCACAGATAAGTATGCCCCTGAATCAGAACTGTCTCCCTGAAAGTTCATTAATTTAATTTGTTTTACTTCAATAAGAAAAGCTGAGAAAGAAAAAGGGAACAAACTTTATGAAATAAAATTGGTATCACCTTGTTGGTTATATCCTTGTCTCTATCAATGGGAGAGTGAGAGACCAAATTATTTCTTTCCACACACAAGATGTGTGCTCTTTCTTGGGGTCTGAGGCCATATCAGATAAAAAAATAGTTGTTTCCTCAAGTCTTTTGGTTCTTTCTTGTTTGGGTAAGGCGAAATGGTTCTGTCTCAGCCACAGTAAAATATCTCTATTTGTAATTTCATTGTGATAGCTCAGTTTGACTGCCAAATATAAAAACTAGTAACAGAGCAGCCTGTCATGGTATGGATGCACTGGTGCTATGGTCCTCTACACTGGCAGGTGGTTAGAGAACACACCACTAAATGTAGAGATAAAAGAGTGAATAACTTTGGCTCAGAAGGTACAGCAATAGAAGAGGTAATAAATAGAGAGGTTTACATGGGAATGTGTAATTTTCTTTATGGTCCTTTGGCTTTCTTCGTAATTGCAAAGTCCACACAAACTTATGGGGCACAAATCATGGATTTGGAGGTGCTTGGAAAGGACTTCTGGAAGTCTTTAGTTCAAACCACCTCCCAAACCACAAGCAATTAGATGAGGTTTCTCAGTGTGTTGTATAGTCAAGGTTTGAACATCCCCCAAAAAGGAGATTTCACCCAGACAAACAGCTAAAGTCCTTCACCATCCTCATCACCATCTGGATTTTTTTTCCAAATATATAGCCAAAATTTCCCACCTCTAACTTTCACCAGCAACTCCAGCTTCCCTAAACACAGGTAGCTGCACACAGCAGTAAAAACCAGCTTATTCTTATCCTAAAGTGAAACTTCCACCTTCTCCTTATGTCTCTCAAGACCTGTCCCCCTGATCATCTCCTGCTCATGCAGCCTTGAATGATGCTGGCCACCTTTGTTTCACAGGAACACTGGTGACTTCTGCTCAGCCTCTTGGCCATCAGAATTCCCAACTAATTTTTGGCAAAGCTGCATCCTGTTCACTCAACCCTCCCATCCCCAAAAAATAATTAGATTGGGACATATTGCTCCCACAAGAAGATTTTTTTTTTTTTTTCATAAAATGCAGAGGCAATCTAGAACTATTAGCTCAAGTGTAGTTATTGATACTGAAAATTAACTGAAAAGTTAAACTTCAAAATTTCTGCACTTGATTGACAAAAAGTACTATTCTGTGGAAAAATATGTCAATAATACTAAATTAGAATTATGGAGAAATACCATAGAGGGACACCAAAGAGCAAGAATACATAAAAACATAGGGAAAGATTGCCCTCCTTTTTGAGTTCTTGCTTAGATTTATCTATGAATGTTAAATTGCTTCGTAGGAACTTCACACAGGGCTAAGATTCCAAGAAGAATAGATTATCTAGACTGCTGTTTGACCGTTTTATGCCAGGCTTGTAAATAAAACAAATTACATTTAGAATACATATAAATTCCTTACCAGGGATTTTTTTCTTATTCTTCTTGGGAAACAAGCATGTTTATGTGACATTGACATCAAACTAAACAGTGAAATATGGAGGAATAGTGAAACAATATTTTAATTTCCTTTTAACTTCAGTTTCTCCTGCCCATTTTCTTGCATTTATTGCAAACTTCTTTCTTTTCTTCCAGTTCTTGGCTCTGAACCAAAGAGGAGTGCACTGAGGAAAGACAGCCCACTTCCTATTGAAAGCAGCTGGTTTAAGAACAGTCAGACAATTTGCTACCATAAACATTCACCTGACACTTCTGTGAAGTTCATTTTGTTTCATTCAAAATCACTTTAGTTTTCACAGTGGTGTAATGATTATGGCATAACAATAACCTTTTTAAATATTCAGCACGTTCCTACCTAGTGAAAAAGTTCTTAAACAACAGTTAAAGAAATAGGAATATATTTTCTGTGGAAGATTTTTCCTCCATCTGTTCAGAACGTGCATTTTCCAACTAAACTATCACCAAGCTTGGTATTTTAGGGGGAAAAAGGCTGTATTAAAAACAAACAAACAAACAAACAAACAAACCCCAAAAAAACTCCATCACTTTGTGACTTACTGAACTGGCAAACAGATGATTCTGCTTAAGACATAAGAGCTATGTGGGATGTGTCAGCTTTGTAATATAGTGGTCGCTTCAGGTTGGATTAAGGCACTTTTTTCTTACATCTTAATGTAGAATGAGAACAGAAGTAATAAAGCTCACTCTTAGCCATGATGAAATTACAGACCATGGAAACTTTTACACAGCTCTGTTAGAGCAGGCTAGCTAATAAGGACAGACAGAGGAGTGCAGAAAAAAGGTCTCAGAGGAGCTGTTATTGTCACAGATATGTTTGCAACACCACTAGAGCCAGTCCTGGGGTGAAGGATGCAAACAAACAACCCATTCTAGGATGATGGGGGCCAGTCTGTAGGAATACTGCTCAGCAAGCACCCCAGAAACCCACCTGGAAGGGACTGGGCATTTTCCAGGTAGCCTTGCCATTAACTCAGTGGACACAGTAACAGCCAGGAAAAATAAGGGGCAACACCACAAAATCCTTGACCAAAAATGTAACCAAACTCTGCATTGATGGAGTGGTTTAGCAGCAGCAGCACCTCAATCTCCAAAAAATTTTTGGAGCTTTGATGTTCAAAATTAATTTAGTTATCCAATACTCCTTCTATAACCAGGAGAAAAGAAAAAAAAAAAATAAAAAAAAATTGTGGAAATGTTTTGTCTTGTTTAAAGATAGGCATATGGGATGGGTCAAAAAATAAGCCTGTTAGCATATTGAGTCTCCTCAGTTGGATGAAAGGGGTCCAGCCCAGTAAATAGGTCTAGTTTGAGCATCCTGGTCTAGTGCAAGGTGTCCCTTTCTATGACAGGGTGGGCTTGAAATGAGATGAAATGTAAGGGCCCTTCTAGCTCAAACTGTTCCATGATTCTGTGAAGCTATTGTGAAACTGACATGTGAATACTCAACTGATAGACAGCAGCCAAAACCTTAGTTTTCCTGAGTCTCCATGTCCCAGAGGGTTGTGCAGCCCTTCAGACGGGCCTTGGCACAGTGGAGAGATGGGCAGAGAGGAACCCAATGAAATTCAACAGAGCAGAGGCAGGTCCTGCAGCTGGGGAGGAACAGCCCCGGGCACCAGTAGAGGCTGGGGGTGACCTGCTGGAGCAGCTCTGAGGAGAAGGACCTGGGGGTCCTGGGGGACAACAGGCTGTTCATGAGCCTGCAGTGCCCTGGGGGGCCAAGGACAATGGAATCCTGGGTGCCAGCAGGACAGGGAGGGGATTCTGCCCCTCTGCTCAGCCCTGGTGAGGCACATTTGGAGTGCTGTGTCCAGGTCTGGGCTCCTCAGGACAAGAGAGACAGGGAGGTCCTGGAGTGGGCCCAGGATGATGAAAGGCCTGAACCATCTCCTTTATGAGGAAGGGGTGAGGGGGCTGGGGCTCTTCAGCCTCCAGAGGAGCCCCAGCTCAGATGGGACCCCATCCCTGTGTGTCCCCGTCTGCAGGAAGGGTCAGAGCAGGGCCCAGGCTCAGCTCCAGGGGCCCAGCAATGGCACCAGAGGAACGGGCAGGGACTGAGCCCAGAAAGTTCCACCTGGACAAGAGAAAGAACTTCTGTCCTGGGCAGTGACTGAGCCCTGATCAGATTGTCCAGAGAGGGTGGAGTCTCCCTCAATGGAGATATTTTAGACTCCTCTGGACACAATCCTGTGCCCTGTGCTCTGGGATGGATGGCCCTGCTTGAGAAGGGAAGTGAGATCAGATGACCCCACTGGGGTCCCTTCCAGCCAGACCCATTCTGTGATTCTGTGATATTGCACTTCTCATTAGTGCTATTGGTCTGTATTTGTTTAGACTTTGAGAGTGAACTGTTTCATGAGGGAATAATTCCTAGTCAAACAGTCTTTCAAGAAACTGTAGGTTTCACCCATGGCTTAAACGACTGGATCAGACAAACCTCCATAGGGAGAAAATAGTTCCTCCCTGTCTAGAAAATCAGAAGCAATCCAAAACTTTATCTCTTATGGGGATCTGTACCTTTGTCATCTGCCAACTTAAATTCATTTTTAAGGCTCTTCATTGTGACTTTGAGTCACCCATATGAAATTAGTTACGGTTTGGGCAGGGTACTAATGCTGAGTATTCCGTGAAAGTGTATCTTCAGAGCCGTACTAACGGAATAATATTCTTTCTGCACCTCAGCTGGTCCATCCAGGGCTGGCTAAGGTACCATCATGTTATGTGCCTCTTTTGCCTTGTGCCTCTAGGAACATAATCTTGTAAGATGTATTCTTAATGATGTCCCTGGCAGTCTTTGTCTTGATATCTGGATTCTTTTGAAGGTTTGGTACTAATTGTACATCTAAAACACAGCCATTAACTCAAAATAATTTTTTATTCTCAAATTTCCATTATTTTCAACAAAATCACTGGATTTTTCTTTTCCTCTTTGTTGGCAAACAAAATAACATATTTGTGAAAGAAATTCCAAAAAAACTACTTTAACTTTGCTTTGTAGTGCATATCACTCTTTGTTGTTCATTTAACCTTTGCAATTCATTTCCCTCCTCAAATATCTCTTTTTCTTTCAGCCATGCCTCATACATATTACTTTCCTACCCCTCCCATTAAACCCGATCCTGAAACCCTCAAAGCTGAGTGGGGAGCTTTAATTTCAATTTGCATTGATTTCCTTTTATAATAATAAACCACCCACAAACACAGGCAAACTTTTAACTTGATTTAAAGCCAGCTTTCTGATGTGTCTCCAGCTTTGCCTTCTGACTTTCTGTCTGTGCAGATGTAAATTATTCAGTGAGGGGTGTTGTAGACATGCCTCCTTTATTAACATCAGTGGGACTTGTGAGGCTGTAGGAAAATCTACCCTCCCCACAGGCATCTCATGTTGGAAATTTGCACTTTATGACTGTGTAGAGGGACCATATATCACCCCACTCTTCGTAACTATTATTTGCTCTCTGGAAGAAGAAAAAAATAAAAAGAGAAAAAAAGGACAGGAAAAAGAGAAAATAAAGAAAAAAAGAAAGACAACAAGAAGAGGAAAGCTGTGGTGTTCTTTGCATTATACACATCCTTTGCCACACTAAAAAGGAAAAAGAATACAAAAGTAAAAGGTACTCTGCTAGTTTACTACTTAGTATATTCCAAGCATGAAAGGCAAGCAAGTTCCCAAAAGTGGGTTTCATTTGTGATGCTGTAATTAATCACACATAGTTGCTGTCTGTGTAGTACCTACTGAGTGATTTTGTAAAACATTATTTGCCCAGATATGATCCAGTTGGTGCCTTGCAGCTTTTCCTAGATTTCACTGCAGAGTAGATTGTTATTTGAGACATTGACAGCCCCCACCAGAATACAGTGCAATCCACGCTGAAGCGTTATTTGGCCCGTGGGCAGAATAGTATCATCATTGTTGCAAAGCACAGAATAATAAGGCAGAGACATATACTAACAGTTTGCAATAGCCACATTCATCTGATTCATTTTAATGAGCAAGTAGGCCAGCAAAGCAAATCCAGCCATCTGTGCTGTAAAGACACTGAATGCTGGAATTTTCTTCCCCTTCATCATCATATTGCTATATCAGCACATGTGCTAACTTCAAACCTTTCCTGTAACACATGTGCTCCAATTGCAATCATTTGGATGCAATTTGGTTTATGCTTCAATTTCCCCCCTGTTGATATGAGCAGGGTGTTGGTGTTGCCATTGGAAATGCTTTGACATCTCTGTCTCCATTTCTTAATGTTCTTCTGTGTGACCTTGTCCAATCAAATCTAACAGGTACTGGCACAAGATTTTGTGACTTGATCTGAAAATACACACAATTATGCGCTAGTTGTTTTGTGAATGGTAATTGATGGTGCTTAAAAAACATGCATAAATTTCCCATTGAGGTAAACAAAAAGGCAGCATCTCTAGTCCAGGATGTGAAAGTGCAGGAAAAGGCATCTTGCATGTTCTTTCATTGAATATTAAACTACTCAGCTTGAATTAAAACCAGTTGACCTGCAAGAAAATGCAAACAAATAAAAAGATCTTGGTCTCATAGAAGAAACCAACAGCAGCCTTAGAGCTGGCAGCTCTTTCAGTCATTATTACCTTTTAATGGCAATTAAAAATTAAAAAACTCAGCTCATTTCCACCAGTTCATGCTGCTGTTCATCTCAGGCTTCCTTTGCAGTTGCAAAGAGGGAGAGAAAAAGTCACCTCAGAATGGCTGGGACTACGTCCTCCATTCAAGATGTGACAGCCTCTGCACACTGCATTGTCTCTCCTTCCCATTCTCATGGCATGAAAGTGGGATGATGAAGCTCCCTGTCTCATACCTCACCTAAAACTTTTACTTCTGCAAGATGTGTGCAGAGGCATGAACAACCAACCAGAAATGTAACCTTAGATGCACACAGAATCTAAGGGGGCAGACACTTTACTTGGCAGTATGGGCAGCATGACCTTTGGAGCTGGACACTCCGTAGCCACGTCTGAGACTCCTGATGGAAAACCTTAATTAATGAAGCTTTCCTGCTTTAGAGGCATAAACAAGTGCCTGTGTGTGGCTTTTCACCCGTCTGAGTGGATATATCAGCTCAACTGACACTAACTCAGGGATTTCTCCAATTGCTCAAGGCAACCATAACCCTATTATTAAAATTATCATTGGCTTAAAACATGGCATGTGGAACAGTGTTGGATGCACTGATTCATGACAACTGTGATAGCACCATTTCTCTCTGCCAAGCCAGAGGCATTTGGAAGCTGATATTTGTTCCATTAACAAGAAAGGATGTTACAGTGCTACCAGGTGAAGAATACTACAGCTGTTAAATAACTGGAGTGAACAGAGAACAGTGTCAATAGTTGAATAATTTTGATTATTAGCTTGTTCAGTTGAAGGTAGCAGGATAAAAAGCCTGCATGAGGGAATTATATGGTGGAGAAAAGAGGAAACCTATATAATGGACAAAATGTGGTCATGTTTAAAAATAATGGCAACATTATGTCTTTGTGCTCCTTCTGCGGTGAGAGAATTAGGCTGCAACATTTACATGGATATGGCAGCATTGTGTGAGAAGTTTTAGGGAACATTCATAATTTAATTCATGTTTCCAGAAGTCTCTCTACACTTATTCTGACGTGAATTTTTCTGTCAATTTGTTGACCCACTGCCTAAATTTCTGTTAGATAAAGCAGAGCTGTCTTATGCGTTTGTTGAACACCAGTTGTGGTCTTGCATGCCTTCTACAGAACCTTCTTCTTCACTTCTGTAAGTTGCTGGGTTTTGTTTTTTGCAGAAAAACATAGGTAAGCTTATCATGGTAAATAGATATTAAGGTATAATAACATTGAAAAAACATTATAATCTATTTTTCTCTGTGTCATCAGCCTTGTAAGTTTTGGATACAAACAAAAGTTTTAAACAGAGAAGCCTGAAATGAGGTGTTCCGGGATAACCCTTTGCTCTCCCATCTAGCCTTGGATGAAACCTCAGCAATAAACTCCCCACCAACCCGTCCAAAACTGGTATATCTGAGTTAGCTGAAAACAGACTTCTGAGCAAAAAAAGGAGACAATACTCAAAGAAATCCACAACATGTTTTATTGAGACAATTGAGATGTTTTATATCACCACAACAGATTAGACACCTGAACAGAGACGTCTAAATTAATTTTAAAACATTGGAGCGTCTGACATCTGCATGAGTCTGAAAGATGCACCAAGGAGCCACAGAAGATCAACACGTTTGCAAAGTGACAGCTGGAGGCTGAGTGAGGAAGCCCAGAGCATGCAGGGGGACAGGAGAAGTGCAAGGTTTTACAGCATAATATCACCCAGAGAATCAAAGTTCTTGGTTTCACATCCTTTTTAATTCCTGTTATTTTGTGGGGGGTTTTTTTGTTTGTTTGTTTGTTTTTTAATTTTTTCCTGCATCATGAAACCAATATATAAAGAAAAAATACAAAAAATTAAACACTTCAATGCATGTAAAGTCGCTGAAGAATTCTGTCCTATTCAAGGGTATTTTGGGTGTTGAACAGAAAACACTCCCATCTCTTCCTGCTTTCCAAAATCAAATGGAACCAAATATTTTCATTTTCTCTCCCCTACTTAAATATTTGCAGTTTATTTTTTTACTTTGGGAGAAAATTGCCTAAGACCCTAAACATTGTTTAATGAACTTGTGGCAGAAGTGACAAATCCACAGCAGAATAATTCAGTAATTGAGCTGATTATGTGGTGGATAAAAATTAATCCCAATAAGGATTTATATAGCTACAATATTATTATGAGTTTATAACGGTTTGCTAATTGGCATCATTAATGAAAATTAATGTGGGTACATACACTTAAGTATTTCATCCCTTAATGAGAAAATGGACAGTGATGTGAAATACTACTTATAATTAATACTAATATTTCCTCCTAAGACAAATAGCACATCCCAGACTTTGCCAAGAGAAGAAAATACAATTATCTAGCCTGTACGTGGTGGCCATGAGTTAGCATTCTAGCTAGAGTTGTTGAGAATAACTCTTGGCATACAGATACATCAGAAAGAGATCCCATACCACAGAAGAGGTAGCAATGTGATAGAAGTTTCTAATATGTCATGTCAGACATTTTACTTTGCCATCTTTAATTCACACTTGCATTTGCAAATGCAGATCATATCATTTCCCTCTCACTGTGTGGTAAGAAATAGGCGTACAGGCACAGGGAAGATGCTTTGGCAAAAGGGCTGCAAAACTGTCGGGGCAAGAGGCATCAAAGAGCCTGCAGGTCTTGTAGGTAGATCCTGTAGCAACAGTAAAAGCTGGAATTCCATGTCAGCTACTTGGGATCCCTGCCCTGTGCATTTAGATCTGCTTCATATCAAAGGCATCCTACATGCTTGGCTGAGAAGCATGAAAGACAAGAATACATCTTTGAACTCATCTTTTTCTGAATCTTAGACACTTTGTTCAGTATTTAAAATCTACCATAGTACTTCATGGTTAGAGTCCCAAATATTTCTCTGGAACATATTTACTTAAAACAACTTTTTTTTTTCCTTTTTTTTAAGGCATTGGAAATCTTTTTGTTATACTCATATCAATTTTTGGTTTAAGAAAGCCCTAAAAAAAATGAGTGGCTGAATTTTAATTTTTTTTTTTCTTATAATATTTCAAATGTTATCTCCATTTTCCTGGGAGAGCATGATAACAAAGAGACTAAGGGGAGTTTTTATCAGTTGGATGAAATAAAGAATCAAGAGTAAGAACTAGAGTCTATTTCTAGCTGGACATTCAAGGACGTACACATTCACTCAACTTTTATTATTTTTCCTTGAGTCCAATTAATCTTAATTCATGCCTATAAAACCAAAATAATTTCAGAGCACAGAATATTTGTATCCCATTTGTAAAATAACATATAGGATACTTCCTTATTATGAATTAAGGAGAGCACATTCTTGGTGCCCTGTTGAAGCTTTCTCATTTAGCACAAAAAGTTTTCAAGATTCCTCAGATGTAAGGAGGGAAAATAGATTAAATTCCTGCAGGGAGGAATTGAACATAGTCAAGCCCAGTCCTGGAGGGCTTCTATAACTGCGGTGTTACTGTTATAAAGACAGTTTCTATCATTACATTTTCAATCTCACTCTCTGGAGGGAAGCTAGATGAAAGACTTACAGAATGTAACTTGGATTCGCTGTATGTACTCTTCTGAAATACAGCCATGAGATCTAGGGATTTTATTTTTTTCTTATTTATTTTGTTCTGGGCTACGAGTCCACCCACGGATTAAATTGCTTTTATCAATTATGTCTTGGGGTGATATAATGAGAATTAATTTCTATTTGTAAATTGCAGTGATCTTTGACTTAAATTCCATGGAATATGTGAGGTCTTTTATTGATATAGCTTGTTTGACCATTTTCAGGCATTACATGGAGTGACTGGAAGTCAACTCCCTTAGGAATTAATTTACCTTTCCACTATCCAATGTACCTTGCATTCAGAAAAGCATCTAGTCAGACACCACTTTTTCCTACGGTTTCTGCTCTCAAAATTGAGAATTTATACATAGGACTGCTGAAGTTCCCTTACAAGCTGGAGACAAATCTTGCAGTAAAGATTATCCTAGTGAAACATTGTATTTTTCATCGACTCTCCACTATTTCTCCTTAAACACCCAAAGCACTTTTAAAGAGCAAGTTTAAAGCATGCTTGTGGAGATGTATGACACCTTTTGCCTTGCTCTTGTTGTATATGATTAAATTAATGCAACAAAAGGAATTAATTTGCCCTATTAAATATCATCAAAGGACTGATTTTTCCTGTCTTCCTCTGCCTTTGTGTTCTGAGTTTTCTCCTTCTTCATGATGACTGACCCCCATAGAATGTTTTCTCAAGGGATATTTGTCTAGTAGGTAAATGATTTTATTTTGGATCTTGGTTAGTAGGTCACCTTTTGTCTGTTTACTTTGCTTTGTGAAGCTGTATTCATCTGTGATCAAAACCCCTTTCCAGCATCCCTCCTGTTATCTGTTATATCCTGCTATATTATTACCAAAATAAGCTCACTTGGACTATTGTATTAATACACTTACTTTTTAAGCATCCAGCTTGTAGATGTTTCCATCTGGGCTCTTATAATAGGTGGTTTTGGCTTTTTAAAAGCCCCAACAAAAACAAAAACAAAACCAAAAAAAAAACCAAACAAAAAAAACCCAAACCAAACCAAAACAAAACCAAAAACCAAACAAACAAACAAAACAAAACAA
Organism: Sterrhoptilus dennistouni; assembly: GCA_013397095.1. NCBI lineage: Eukaryota > Metazoa > Chordata > Aves > Passeriformes > Zosteropidae > Sterrhoptilus > Sterrhoptilus dennistouni. Next base: position 10,266 of record VWZU01003078.1, on the reverse strand, counting down.
AACAAAACAAAAAAAACCAAAAAAAACCCCAAAAAACCAAAAAAAAACTATGCCAAAACTATACCAAGAAATTCATAGAAGGAAAATGTACGTTTAGGTTAAACATAATTATTTTACCATTAGGGTAGTGAGGCACTCTCATGGGTTATTCAATGTATCTGTGGTTGCCCTATCCCTGGTCCAAGGCCAGGCTGCATGGGACTTGGAGCAACCTGGGATAGTGGAAGATGTCCCTGCCCATGGCAGGGGGGTTAGTGAAGGAAATAAAATTAAAAATAACTCCTGGTTATATGTTAAAAGTTTAAAGTGTTAAAATACTCTTAATTGTTGTGTAAAAAGTGCATTAATGTTCTAAATAGTTTGTAATTGTAAGTCCCTGTGGTGTAGCAGTGAAGAATCACCTCCGTAGTCTCCCTGTAAAGGCAGGGAGCAAATTTGAAATGGACGGCCCCGCTCTCTCCGAAGCTGCCGCCGCCCCGGGGCCGGCACCGCCGCCCGGGTTGCCGCCGTCGCCTCGA
>VWZU01003077.1:65301-111099 GCA_013397095.1 Sterrhoptilus dennistouni | reverse complement strand
CTCATTCGTTTTGCTTTCAAACACAACACACCACTGATATCAACGAACTACGAATCAGGCAATGAAGCCAGTTTTCACATTTGTTACAAAGTTCAAATTAATAAAGAGTTGATTAATGCTGCATAGAAAGATGCCCAAACCAGATCCTAATATTTACACTGGACACAAACAATGGGAAATAAGAGATACACAATAGTTCCACTTTTAATTTGCCAACTGAATCCTGTGTTAAGACAAAATATTGTTATTCAACATCTAAAACAACTGGAAGGGAGATCAGAGTCAAATCCAGAAGAATTGAGGGAAAATCCCAGAGTTTTTAGATATGTTTTTCCCTTGAAAACATTGCCAGATGAGACAGTCTCATCAATCCTGCAACACAGCCTGACATGTTAATTAACAGTTATGAGGATAAGAAGTATTAATTTACTGTCCCTGCACTTTCAGTGGCAAACAGAAAAAATTTATCTGTAATTTCCCCTAGAAACTGAGAGCTTGCTTTCCCTATGTGCTCTTGGAACAAATGCAAAGCAAATCACCAAAAAAACCCAATTCACAAAATATAAAAGCCCCCTCCATTCAAGTGACTTGAACAATTTCACTGTCTACAGTCATTTGAAGACTGAATCCTGAGCTGCACTTGAAGGGAGGAAAAAGAAAGATCTTGAAAAATAACTTGGCCTTACCAAACTGTAGCTCAAGATCTGCAAACACACAGCTGTCCCTGACCTCAAGTCAACACTGTACATAAACCTGCCACTGTTCTCTGCCCCTGAGCCATCAAAATAGGAATTCCTCCAAAGACAAAGATTACTGACTTTATTTCTCAAAAAAAAGTTATTTCAACTGCAAGCATACACTTAACTTACCTGCTGAATCATGCCCATCCTTCATGTGAAGAAACATGACCTGATTTCTGTACTCATACAAAGGCAAGATGTACAAAACATCATATTGATGTCTTATCAGGGTGCTTTTCACTGACTACACTTCTTTTTAGCTAACTTCAAACCACTGTGACCAAAAGAGAAAACAATAGCTGACAACCAAAGCACAGGAAGACATTTTTCAAATTTAAGAATAAACTTAAATTTGGAGTTTTAGGCAGATCATTTTGACAGATTCTGTTTTCCACGATATTTTCAGTCAACTTCTCCAGCTTCCCACCACATATACATAAATCAGACACACACTTTCTTAATTATTGCAGGGAGTGGCATTATAAATCTCTGCTTTTCCCAAGATCTACAACCTCATAAAATAAGAATAATGTGCATCATCTTTTTTGCATGGCTTCTGGCATATCATTTTTGCTCTCCTTCCAGCATAATTGAATACTCCGTGGGATATTTGTAGCAATAGTCATCAGTCTCTCTAATGAAAGAAGTCTGGAAAAAATATGGCAGTTTAACCATCAGATGCCATTTCATAAAAAGAAATGTTAATGTTTTCCAAGCACATATGATGTTCTTAATATTATTAAACTTGGGATCTGTTGGTCAAAAGGATTTGTATATTGAGCCATCAGGACTGGAGCTAAAACTATTTGGAGCAAATAGGAGTAATCTACAGTGAATTTTGTGACACTTCCCTGTCACCAACATACTCACATAAGGGACAGCATGGACAAGGGCTGCTCTCAGGTGAGTTACCCATGCCCCTTTTTATTGCCTAATTGACCTACACTGTAACTCTATAAGCATAACCTCTGAATACCAGGTGGTATTTAATAACACAAGCAACCCCATTGATTTAAATTATATTTAACAGGGGCAGGAGTCTATTCTTCACGGACAAAATTTAGAAATCTGAAAGTTAACTTGCCTTCCTATTTTAGTGCCTGGTTACCAAACATTTTATTGATTTTCTTATTGCTTTCCCACAACAAATGCAGATGCATTCTGTTTGAATTTCTATCTCCGAGCTGCTATCAGCTGAATTTAAGTTTCTATTTGAGTACAAGCTAATATTTTTATAGAGTTGCTCTTATTACAGAAACCAGAGAAAAAAGGCTGCTTACCAAATGTGGTAATAAGCACTGAAGATAAATCTTGGGCATTAAGATAAACAGAGTGTAATATAATTTTGATTGAAATTGACTGGAGATGCTACCACTCAGAATTACTCTAAATTCAGCAGAGTAATTCGATCCTGAACAAAAGAATAAAGAAACAAAAGAAACTCTTTGCATAGTAGTTACTGACTTCTGTGAAGTCAGTTCTAACCAATGTGCTCCCTGGGAGAGTAAAGCATCACAACATACACTGAATTTTGAAATTTCTCTGAAATTTCCAAAACCCAGATCCAAGCCAGGCTTTAGAAATACACAGCCAGCAAAACTGTTCCCTTGAAGAACTCAGCTTTGATTTTCACCAAAATTCTTATTACTCTAGAAGCCTCTCTTCTTACCTCCTACATCTAATATAGCTACCACTATGTTCACTACCCAGTGTATTTGATCAGCAAATCACGAGCTCAGCAGAGATGCAGTAGAAATGAAGGTAACAGGACACTGATTTTCCCAAGAGCTTCTCCATGACAAATATGGTATTTAATAACATGATTCCATTGCCCAACCTGGAATTTTATGCTCCCTCTGAGCATGACATATCTTGCACCTATGAAGCCAATCAAATGCCAATGTTATTTTTGCTTTTATTACCCAGGGCCACTAGAGCAGTTTCAGTAAAAATAATTTATACCAACTGTTTCCAGTTAATGGAAATTCAAAGTCTTCAGACAGCGTTTTTTATTTCTGGTGCTTGAATTCTCAAAGAAATAGTGAAGTATAATTAATACCATATGCTTTTTATTGTTTTCCACATGAAAGAATCACGATTTCCAGTGGATCATTGAATTCTGCTGTGGCACTGTGCCAAATCATCAAACACCAAGGTCACATGTGATGAAGGCACAGTGTTCAAAGCAGGAATAGCATGTATCAGATCTTGGAATTGAAGGTTTATTTCAGTTTGTCTGAGCATACCCAGACAAGAAATTTTCTGGGGTTTTCTGCAGTCTACAAAAGTATCATCTCCTTGTAAATTATGGGCACAAGCCCAAGAAAATGTGCAAATATTCATCATCAAACAACAGGATTACAAAACACAATCAGTTCAAAAATTACATTGCAGTAGAGCCAAACCAGTGTTTCAGACACTTCAGAAATGTTAATAACCATCAAATCTGAAATGAACTGCACCTACCATATTTCAGGACTATCACTGACACAGAAAAATACTCTCTTTGTCCCACGGTTATGCCCACAGAAGCATCACGTTTGCTGATTGTTTTGAGTATTAATTTAATCTGCTTTACTTGTCTGCTTCAAAAAATCATAGCTAAAGGGCTATTTTTAGAAAATCCTGCAAATCTTTCTGCTTTGGGGAAAAAATCCGCTTTTCGCTTTGCATGCAAGTCTACAGCAGGCTGAGGAACTCGATCTTTTTATCATTTTCAACTGATTTTGTGACACTACTTTCCACCTTTACTTCTGCTGTACCATTTCAAGCTGAGAACTTCTGGAAGGAGAGCATCACTTTCATGATATGTGAAAATACACAATGGAGAAATTAGACACACAATGGAGAAATTAAGACACACATCCAAGAAGTACAATTCCAGCCACTGTACAGGACAATCAAAAACCAAGGTGTGAGACTACCCACAAAGTCAGAGCAGTGGCTTTTAGCTTGGACAAGGCTTCAAAAAAACCAGGAGACAGCTTCCTTTCTCTCAAAGGTTGTTCTTCACATCATAAAAAGAACAATATAGCACAGGGAATGACCAAGCATCAAGAATAAAGCTGGAGTTTACAGGGATATTGCACATGCATTTATCATCAGCACAGCAACTTCTCTTTTTCATGTCATATACAAAACCATTTCTAAAATAATGGACACGCCAGCAAAAGAAATCACCAAAGGCTGAGAAACCAAACCCTCCACGTAACAATTCATGATGTCAATAATACCAAAAGAAGTTCAATTGGCATATTTTATCCAATGATAGGTCCTTGGTAGAGAAACAGGAACCCAGGCAGATTTTATCTCTCTCCTTCTCAGGCAGGAAATTTAATTTCTCGCCTTCTGGAAAGGTTTCAGTTGCAAAGACTTTTGAAGGAACATAATGACAGTACAACCTAAATTGATGCTTTTAAAGAGAGGAAATACTAAATTTATGGCAGGGAGTAGGCTATAATCTAATATCTTGGCCTTTGTTAGAGGCAGAACAAACATCACCCCAGGGCTTGAATGACTCTGGGGACAATCTGAGAATCTGTCACCATGGCTCTTCCAGGTCACGGAGGAATTGATGGAAAAAGCAAGCCTCCCTAAAAACATGAGCAGGCAAAGAACTCTGAGAAAGAGTCTCCTTAGGTCGTTCTGCAAGAAAAAAAAATACAAAATGGTGATCGTGCTGTTTTAAAGTTTTCGCTATTTTTTGCCTTTCTGCACACTCTCTTGTTCACATACAACTTATATGTTATACATAAACTCTTGTTCATATATAACATATATAACATTAGTTAATTCAGTAAGTAACTAATGAAGTTAATTACTGAAGACATCTCAGGGAGTTTCTGGAATCTGCTGGCAGTATAGAGGTAGCTCAGCATAGAACAAGGCCCCCAACATTTCCCACAACAAAATGAAAACTTACACACCTTAGAAACATAACTTTTTCCTTGCACATGATCATCAAGGCAGCAATGAGAATGCTTCATTTTTTTTTCTTGAGGGAGGAGAAAATCTTCCAGAAATTCTCATTCTGATGAAAGAATCAGAGATTTAGCCACCTGTAATCTCTACAGAGCAGTATCTACTGTGAGATGCAAAAATAGCAGTAGTATGCATATGAGATCAAATTTTTACCTATCAAATACGTACGAATATAAATTGAGTGCTAATACCTACCTGCTAAGGTTTTACACTCAAGAGGACATTTTATATTTGTCTATTTTTTAAAATTGGTTATGAATGCAGCATTACCCTTGCAGCTACCGTATTTTGCTTCACCTCATCTATTTACTTTTTGTTGTTGTTTTAAAATTACACATTCCTGGGTGTCTGCCTAAGGGAATTTGGATGTTCTCAAAGAATGGGGGATGCTTAGGTCTGTCTCAGCAAGGGGATATAAGATGTGGTTTTGCTGGAAATTAACTTTAGGGAAAATAAAAGGATTGGAGAGGAATCTGAAGTATTAAAACCCATGTAAGTCCAGCTCCCTGTTGTGAATTCAGCAGCAGTTTACAGCCAGTCTGTGTCTTGTCCTCATTTTCTAAAATAATTTGTATTTGTATTTATGTTAAACAAATACCAACTTCACCCTGTAAAAATGTTTAAACCTCTCACAAATGAGCTTGGATAAACAATACTCAAAGAAGTCAAGACACTGTAACAAATAATTGGAGCTGATAGCTACAGCCATGAAATGCTTTTGCCAGGGGCAAATAAATTAATAACCTTGCTGTTGTACTGTTCCATCTCGAATGAAAAATGCTTGTCTTCACTATTTATTTAGACATGTGCAATGAGACATGAAGGCAGGGTTTCTGTAAAATCCCCTGGAGGAAGCTGATAGAGCCCCCACATGGGGGTCTGATGTTGTGTTCTTGTATGTGTTTTCCAGCTCTACATACATAACATAAGAAGCAAGACACTCAATTCTCCAGCAGAAATTTTGCGACTTGGCTTGAGAGATAGCAAGGCATTCATTAGTTTACTGTCATTCCTATATCCTGCCTCCTTGAAAATTTGATTTGAAGGGGGCACTAGCATCAATATATGCTGATGATGAGTGCATTCCACTCCTTCAGGTGTACTCTGAGAATTTACTATGCTAAATGTACTTTCAAGCCATAGGTGTATAGCCTTTGTTTCTATATATTGTTAGGTATGTCCCACAGATTGTATTCCCTCTTGTAGCACAGAACCCATCTGGAAATGCTTCTAGCTGTACACAGTTCCTATTTCTTTGTTGAATATATTCAACAGAATGGCCAAGACGAATGGGAGGAAGCACAAACTTTTAAAAATAAACAAACGGAGCACAAGACAGCTCTCAGCTTTGAGCCACTTGTTCAATTCCAGCTACACTGAAGTTGTAATGTACAACTAAATTAACACTAAATTAACACAACTAAATTAACTAATGTACAACTGAATTAACAACATTTTTGCCAGACATCTGAGGAATCTCTGCCTGTTCATTTACTCCTGTTTACTATGGAATATTTAACAGGCTACCAGTTCTGTGGAAAGGACAAGGTGATTTCACCTAGTTACTGCTGCACATCCATCGTGGTCAACTCTTTTCTTTGTGCTCCTTTGCAGCCTGTAAGAGCTCTGGACCTTAGGGCCAACAGCACAAATGCAATTATCCAATCTCTCCCGTTACTTCACGCTCTCCTGTGAGAACATTCTGAGAAATCTGCTGTCAGCACCAGCAGGCCTGCAGTCCCTGGAAGCATGTCAATTAGCTCAGGGTCAAAGAACACAAAACTCTCTTTCCCCAAATGTTGGCCACAATGTGGCCTTGCAAGTCACACCTCCAACAATCCCATCCCAAACACAGTCTGTGCCCATATCTCATCAGGAGAGCCAGGAGCTGAATGGTTCTAAGACATTAGGTTTTTCACTTTAACTTCTTTTCACCATAGATCAGTGGAGATAATGAGTGAATGTACTGTCCATTTTTAAAAAGTGTGTGTTTATCTGCTGAACTTTGCTTTAGTACTTAATTTGCTTGAACACAATTAAGCACAGGGAAGGGACAGCCCATGTGAGCATGAAGGAATGATTCCCTGAGACTGTCACCTCTGCTAACAGATGAAGCAGAGCTGTCACCAAAGCAAGTGAGACTTAAATCCCAGCTGGGAGCCCAGGAATTCCCCAAACTCCCTCATCCAGGAGACAGATGATGAACCAGTTCCCCACTTGCCTGCTTAGCCACACTGTGGGGAAGATAATCCTGACAGCTTTTGCATTAAACAGCTCCAGGCTTCTGACACATACTACTAGCTCAGTAACTCTCATCAAGGAGTTATAGCTGGGACTAGAGGTGGTCAGAGGGGAATTTTGGATTTATTTAATTTTTTTTCCCTGAAAAAGGTAATATTTCACTGCCATAGAGGCTAATGAAAGAAGACCCAGGTGCCAGAGCATGTCTTGTTCACTTTAGTAAGCAGATCACCAGTGTGGGATTTTGGAACACAGCCCTGTGACAAGGTTCTTCAATCCTTCTCCAGAAGCCCTCTGCTTAACTTAGGGCAATGCAGATTGCAGAGGAAAACTAAATGAAAATGCCACAGTTCTCTCTGGAATAAGAGAGGATCATAAAATTACACTAAAATGCCAACAGAGGATCAAATTCAATTTTGGCTTCCAGAGCCAAACTCTGCAACACTAGCAGAGATTCTGGCTCTCTTACAGCTTATTTAGACAGTAGCACTGACTCTGCAATTACATTTTTTAGGATGGAAAAGTAGTTATTATCTCTCCCTCTTTTATTCACATTTGTCACAGCAATTTCCAATCAAGCACAGAAATGCTATACAAGATAAATGTGAGTGAGCAAATCTGAAACTCAGTATCACTTTTTTTCCCCTTTCAAGACAGCAGATAAAGACAAAAAAAGTTCCTGGAAGATTAACTTGATTAATAAAAGCATCTGCAGGCTCAATGTTGAAAAAAAGCAAAACTCCTCCTTTGATCCTTTTACTAGGAAGTATATCAATATAGTGATAAACGTCCCATTTTTCTAACAAAGTAACATGAAGGAAACGGTTGAGATATACATTGTTATGTATGCAGAGAACCTAGCAAAAAAACCACAGATAATCTAGAAATGCAATATTGTGTTAATGAGGAACTCTGACTGACAAATACTGATGATACTGGAAAGCTGTAGGAGAAATATTTCAATGCTGGCACTGTCCAAGCCAATTAAAAAACTCACCTGATTACACTGATCCCCAAAATAGGAAACCATACCAGGGATTTCCAGCTAATAGCCTTCCTAACTGAATCTGAAAAGGTAGCAAAAGCTCAAGGTTGTCAGACTGCACCACAGATTTCCATCCATGTGCAGAAAGGTCAAATGGGTTTAGTAAGTCAGGTGTTAAAAGCAGCATTCAAGGAATAATGCAGTTAATGCCTGAGCTCTTCAGAATCCTCTCACAGTTTTGAAGAAAAGCACTGAACAGTTCTTACAACATCTTGTAGCAGTTCTCCAACAAATGCTGCCTGGGACTGACAGCATCCATAAGGCTTGAAATACAGTGCCCTGGTAGAAGAGGTGGACATAAATCCTGTCCCTTTCAGCAAGAACCATGAGTGTCTCAAGGATGTCGGCTTCCTCTCCTTTTAACTTCTCCATGGAGACAGGCACTCCTTATGCACGTTATGTCCATATTCTGTTTCATGCTACAGATAAAATATTGCTAACGTGATCTTCAGGTAAGCACAACAGCCACAACCAATGTCATAGCTAACATGACATGCTTGGGAGGAAGCATAAATATGCTTTCAGAGCTTTTCTGTACTTTACTTGTTCTAGTTCACTTTGGTGAACATTGTTCATTCATATCTTGTATAAACTATACTGATTATTTTTCAATCATGCATGATGCTGATTAAGAATACTGTGGACTAAAATATAGCAAAAGGTGTGAGGTTATAATAGGATAATGACAAGAGAGTACTGAAATCAAAAATATCTGTAGACAGGTAACAACACAGAGAGAGATTTTTTTGGAGATCAGCATCTATGTTCTCACCATATATTTTATATTTTACCCTTGTTTTCCCTTTTCCCTCCATTCTTGCAACACCAACTGTCAAGCAATGGAAAACATGCACCAGTAACTACTTTTCTCCATGTGGAATTCCTGCACACACATCTCCTTGGCATTTCCTGATAGGCTGCCCGTGCACCAATGGTTTCATTTCAACTGTTCCACCTGCTGTCTACAAAATAACCAACAATAATGATATTAAAAAGACCCAATTATTATTGCCCAATCTCAACCTCCATTACACCCAGAAGAGTCTGGCTGACATCTTTCATAGGAACAGGCTCTGGCCAACAGAGGACTTTTGAAAATCCCCTCCTCAGAAACAGTAGGGAAGCCAGCATAATCACATTAAGAAATATCAGAAACATATAAGCAGTCTGTTAGCTAGGTCTTTTTCAAATTAAGACCCCCACCCAGCAAAAATGATAGAGAGACCGACCTCTGCCCCATGTGTGGAGAAGATCACAGGAGTGAGTGCAGCATCTCTAAATAAATCCTTATGCACCCTCCACAAAGACTGCACAAGGCAGTGCAGAGAATAAAAAGGAGCCACAACAGCACTGTGTTCCATATTCTTCCAGAAATATAGTCTCTTTTGTTTGAAATCATTCAGGTCTTCTTTACCTTCTCATTACTTGCTCTCAGATGACCAAGCAAGACACAATAATTAAATCTGCAGATGAACTCATATTATAAGAATTTAGCATTATGACAGGACAAACATTCCTGCTATTACCTGTTTTTCTGCTAATTGTTCCTATTTCCGAGTTTTTTCTGGCAAAAAAAGTAGGAGTCAGACAAACAGTGGAAACCATCCTCCAAACAGCACAACACTCCATTAGAAAAGCAAGGCTTCGTAAGTGGTGATAATGTACAACAGAGCACGGGAGTCACTGGTGTAAGCTGCTGCTGCTGCTATGGAATTGCTTGGAAAACACTTCTTTGCCCTCTGGCAAGCTGCATTCACGCTGTGAGCTGAACAACCCAAGTTTCAATTGGTAATTCCGCCCGCAGGAAAGGCACGTATCACACAAAGGAATAAACAAAACCCCAATCTTCTGTCCAAAAACAAATCTCCTCAGGAAACTTTCTCTCAACTTTTGCACAGAGTGCAAGGGCTCACTGTGGGCAGTGCTCAGTTGTGTAAACAGGGGTGTGCAGTGGCATTTCGGCTGCCTCGGATCACGTCTCCTTGTCTCCCTGAGGCTGACAAATGAGCCAGGACCTTGTGCCCTTCTGGGCAAATGCAGGCCCAAGTGAGCTGTCCTGGGGCATCTTCCAGAGCACAGCAGGGATAAATGCTCAGGAAACCAAATCCCACCCCCAGTGCACGACTTGCCAGTATCAGGGCCTGCAGCGTGGGGTCTGTTACAAGCAATTCATCTTCTTTGCTGGCTGCTCTTTGTTATGGAAACAAAGGAGGACCAGAGGAGGTACAAAAAGATGAAGGAGGAAAACAGACAGAGAATATGGACTGAAATGTAGAGTCCTGAAATATCCAGACAGGATACTCAAGGCAAAAGAAATCCTGCTGGCAAGGCTCTCCTTCCCAGGCATCTGCTCCTGCTATTGTCATTCACATTTACATTTACTTTCCATCTCACCTTGCAGCGTGGAGCAGCATCTGAGTGTTGCACAGTGGTAACAGGTGGTGATAATCCCACAGATTTCCTTCAAGATATTATGGGAAATGAAGTTTTCACTGCCTGGCCCACACTACTCATGGAACAATGTGCAAGAGTAAGGAGGACAGCTGGGCTGGGAGGATCTGCTTCTGATTAAAGGGGAGGGATATTGTGCACTTTGCATAAAGGCTCCAAGACCAGAAATCATCCTATGCCAATGCTGGCATCTGCCTCTGAATTTTAATCTTACTGACTCCACAGCCACCTAATTCTAGCTGATGTACTTAGGGGCAGCTGATGCTCTGCTCTCCCAACACATGTTCTATGTACAGCAGTGCTAGGTCATTTTGGAGGCACTGTGCTCTTGGAAAAAAGTCATTTCAGTGAGCACAAAGAATTTCTCTCTTTACTCTTTCTGAGCACAGAGAACAACACCAATGTCTTGAAGATGTCAAAAGATTTACTTCCTGAGTTATTTCAGAATGATTTTCTAAGAGCTCACCACGGCTGGTAATCAAAATAAATCAAATTGTAAACAATATTGTACAAAGTTCTTCAGTTAAACAGCCAGTTGCATCTGAGAAAACAGGAATTACACATCTATATGCCATAAATTCCCAGAAGTTTTCCACTGCTGCTTTGCAGTGGAGGCTCCACTAAACTCAGGAACTTAGAGCCATTAATTGCACCACATTGCTGTATTTAACACCTCCTCCAGTGTAAGCCACGGGTTTTACACCCATTTTGCAGCAGTACCAAACAGTTACATCCAGCAATGAATCAGTTGTTCCCTGCTGCACTGGCACTCAGACAACAGGAGCTATCCCACAGTCAATGGAATCTCATTTCATTTTGAGGAGAGGATAATGTTTTGTCCCCCCTCCAAGGAAATCCCAGAGGGATTTATGTTCTAAAATGGACTCCAAAGCAAACACCCAAAGTGATGATGCACTGAATTACCTTCAAACCACAGCAGATGAAACTGCACAGCCCTTTCCCAGTTTAAGGTCTGAGCAGTGGGATTGCTAACTCAGGCCAAGAGTTGGGCTCTGCTGCCCCAAGGATCAGTGCTAGTTTATCTACATAGTGCTCAGTTGCACATTACGGCTGCTCCAAGCCAGAGCAAACTCAAAGAGGTCTTTGCACTCCTTTTACAGTTACTTTTGTCCTAACTTTGAGTATAGGCCTATAAACAAACCCAAACAGCAAATGTAGAGGGGTGAATGCCATCAAGCAGCAAGGCTCAATGGGTAGGCATTCTGCTTTCTTTAAGAGAAGAGATGACAAACTCAGAGCATGCTGAGCTCTAGCAGTGTTAATTAATGTAGAATGACTCTGTGCATTTTAATGTAACTGCAAATGCCATCAGAATTCTTGCATGCAACCCCTGATACCATTCAGTAGGAAAAAAACAGAAAAAAATCTCAACAGTATTCTAAACATGATTTCATGAAATGCCTAACACCACATGCACAAATGTAATCACCCTAATAAAAAAAAACAATGGTGCCATTAATGCTAGATCTCAGGTCTGGACCCAGTTTCAGAGGCTCAAGTTGAGTATCAAGTTGATTCCAAGAGCCCAATGTTTGAGGATACAGCCAGAAAGAGACATTACCAGCTCCACGTCCTTGTCTGGGCGGAAGGGATGTGAGAACTTTGATGTGGATGCAGAATACACGCTGCTCAGTCTCATGTCGGGGTTCCAGTTTACTTTGCTTCTGGCTTCACATGCAACACATGTTCAGTTGTTAGAGGTTTTCTGAGAATTACCTCACTGTAACAAGTGACCCCATGAACTTGCACCGCTAATTCAAAAGGATTAGCGACATTTGCTCGACATTTCTTTGAACTCCTACTAAAGGATGGGCTGTTGAACAGAAGTACATCCTCCCATAAAAATAATAGAAAATAGGCTTTGGTATCTGTTAAAAACATGTGTAGCAGCAGGAAGCCTCCTGTTACAAGAGGGAATTACTTCTGATAACACACAGAACTTTGATCAAACCCTTTTTCTCTGTGGAAATACATTGACCTCTATTGTCATATGCAGTTCCAGTGGCTGAGCAGCTTCAGCTTCAATTACTGCAGCATGGCTTTGATAGATCACAGAATCAGGCAGCCACAGTAAATTATTCAGAGTTCTAGATCATAGCTGTTTCCAAAGTACACTCACTGAACTTCAGGATTTAGGGTATTTAGCAGTACACAAACAAGATTTTTTTTGTATTTTAAAGAAATATCTACCTTTAATTAGAGGATGAACAAACCATGCTGCCTCTTTTGTTTTAGATTTCTAATGTGTTACCTCCCACTGTAGCAATCATTTAGTATTTTGTTTTATTGTTCAGATTTGGAAACAGAAAACTCTAAGGAGAATGAACTGAGGAGCAGACAAAGACCAAACAAAACAGGAAGCGCAGCACAAAACCAATGTCTCTTTTTAACCTGAAAATTGTCCCATCTGATTGTTAAGACAGCCTTTGCTGTAATGTCAGAAGCAGAGGTTCATAAAGGAACCCAGGGGTCCTTCCTTTGCCACTTTGGGATTCAGAGCCTTGGGTTATAAAATCAGCTTTTCCAGGGATAGACATCCACAAAACTCACTTTAAAGGAAGTTATGCACCTGCCTCCCTTTCTCTCTCCTCACAGTGGCACATACCAAACTGTAACCAACCGTTTTAAGCCAGGCTATTCCTCTGCAAAATAGGAGAACCAGAGGGCAAAGCTCAGTCCACATAATGTGTATGTTATAAAAGTAAAAAAACAGCCACCGGAAAATGTACCTTCTCCAAGCACATGCTGTGCTTTATACAATTGTTCTTGGTTTCCAGCTCTTGTTTCTCTCTTCTTGAACTGCAGAGAAGACCACTTGTCTTATTATGTGTGTACAGCCCTTAGCTCAGCTGCCAAGGACCTCCAGGCTTTAGTGAAATGTAGAAGACAAATAAGATAATGGAACACACACACTCAGGGTCAATCTCAGCAAATCAAGTATCTTCCCTGAAACAATCAACCCTTTAAAAGAAGCATGCAGCTTTTTGCTGAGTTTTGTAACATTTGTTTTATATACAGAAAGATGGGTGGTGGTGGTGGTGGTGTGAAAATTAACAAAGTGTTCTGTGACTCCAAGAATCTGACACAAAAAAAATACAATATACTGTTATCCTATAAATCCAACCCAGGCTGGAAACTGGCCAGTGCTGCACCATTTGAAATTCAGTTTGCATATTGTCACTTATTTTAAATCTAAGGGTAACAATATATATCAAAAGCAGATTAGTCTCATATGGGAAAAATAAAATAAAGGAAAAATAATTACAAAAACATAGCCAAATCCTAAGTTAAACCAAATCCAAATAATAATCTCCAGGTAACCATTAATTATACGGTGTCCTCAGTCAATTGAAAAGCCGCTGCTTCATCTGTGGCCTGGGGGATAGGGATGGGAGAGATGGGAGAGCTCTGTTGATCAAATAAGCCACAATACTTAATGCAAATTTAATACTACATAGTTGATTTGAGCAGATATTACAGGCTGAGAGTGTTGCTTTAGCCCTGTGGTAAACAGCAGCTACATCCGTTGTCAAGTGCTTTCTCACCATCTACCCCGAGGTCCTACTGGCACAAAACACCCAAGGCCAAGTCGTGTCTGAAAGGACTCAGATCCTCTGCACCTCTCACTCACCCACTGAAAGGCCACCAAACTAAGGAACATCTCCACTGAAGATGATATTACCATTAATTTTAATGATAGCACAAGAAACTGTAATGAGCATGTGCCCTGCAATTCTGTTCAGTTCATAAGAAATTTAAAGTTTCCATCTGCACACTATTTACTGAAACAAGCCAGCACAGCAACCTCCCTTCCTCTTCAGCTAATAACATGAAATACAAATCATAGTCTGGCTGTTCCATCCATCAATAATTCACATGTAGGGCAATATCAATCTGCTGGGTGATGTTGAGCAATCTTTTTTTGGGTCAGCAACGTCTGCATCCCTTATGCTGGGTCACAGAAACAGATTTCCTGCTAATAAAAAGTCAACATAAGTCTCTTGCACTCCATGCATATGTTAGTTTGCACACCACCCATAGCAAGAGCTGAGAGTTTCATTTAGCAGTTCAGTTTTCTAAATTCAATTTTTACCTGAATAATTCAATTTCCTTCAAAAACTTTCCAACAAGATAAACCTCCTCAAGAAACCTCAGCTTAAAAAGAGCAGAGGACTTTTAAAACTGTTAACAAACACTTCAGACTTGGATCAGATCACTCACTATTCTTAGGTGAATTTAACATTTGAAAATGGCAGAACTTCTAAGAAATAGCTGCAGAGTTTCCTGACCGGCTGCATCCTCCTGAAATCTTCCTGAGTTCTGCAACTTTTGCCTTTCTACAGTGAGATAAAACTGAAGAACACCATTGAAGGGAAGGGAGTTTGTCTTGAATGTACTGGCATTGAAACTATAGCCTGATAAAAAATATCAAGCAAGTTCTGTAACCGATTATGTTCCCATCAGTTTACTGGAATACGAGTTTGCCTATCACCAGATGTGACTTACTGCTTTTATCTTCCCAGATACCAGTTGGTAAGCAAATCTCCAAGTTTCATGCCTGACTGCACAAGGAAGATGGATTTTGAATCACCCACAAGCCTCAGAGCAGAGCACTCATCCCCTTCTCCACTCAGAAACACAAATGGTGCCACATGACTTATGTGGAAGTCAGTGTTGTCTTGATTCCTAACATCAGATTAACACACTGAGAAACGCAACCACAAATACCAGCCCTGAACAAGTGAGAAAGAATACATTCAGCCTCCCAGATATCCTTCAGAGGACACAGAAGTTAAATTACTCAAAAAAACTATTCACTGTAGACTTTTCACTGGGATCTAGTTAAAATGTAAACAACCATTGGAAATTTAGTTTGTTTTTCCTCATCCTGTATTATGCAACGTACTCAAGTTACACAAGGCTGTTTTTTCAGCTGGATCACAACATGGTAGCACATTTGCAGACCAGTGCTGATGTTTCATTAATGATCTCCATAACAAGAAGATCATTGTTGTCTTTTATGTAAACGCTGGCTAAGTTACAATCACATTAAAATTGACTACATTCTTTTGGATGGCCCAGTATCAGAGAGCAGGTCATGCTTCCTACCAGTAAGGACGCTCCAACAATGTACAGGCTATTTTGGGTGAGTGCCTGGTGATTAAAAAAGCCACATAGTTAATGAAGTCTGTCAGCAAAAGAGGAAATCTCAGTTGTTCATGTCAAAACAAGAGGAGAATTTGGTTTGTTAGGTGACATTCAAACTACTCCATATTAAAAAAAATCATTGTGTGCAGCTGAAACTTCTCCCAGTCAAAGAGTCTGATCTAACAGCTGACTCAGAAGAGTTTGAAATTCTAACTTTGCCACAGACTTCAGAATGTGGCCAGGACAATTCATTATTTCATTCGACATTAATCAACCACAAACCAGAAATAGTATTAGCCTTCTTTTTTCTTAACTATTTATCTAAACTGTAAGCTCACTGGTCAGGAATAATAGTTACACTAGAACGCAACATAACACTCCAATCTGTGAGAAACGATAAGCAGAAGACCACAGTGCATGCATCGAATAAAACTGTAATTCTAAGACTAACATTTTCAATTGGCCAGTGAAATTGGCCATTTCACAATCTCTCAAGAAATACATTTTCCCAAATTAAAATCTTTTAGCATAGTAAAGAACGATTATCATATTAAGAAAAAGAAATTTTACATAGAGTCACAGTTTTAGGTACAAACTAGCAAGAAAAAGCTGACAACACATGTAACACCCAAACACTGTTTCAAGCTGAAAACAAGGTTTTTAAGACCAATTTTTTTATTACAGCTTATGTACTAACTTTACCAAGTAGAAAATATGCACAAAAATCCACCAAATGCCCTCCTCACACTGGACTCAGTGGACTCTGACACTCAGACAAGCTCCATTTATGCAAACTGGAGATGCTTTAGGGAAAATCCAGCACAGGACAGAATAAAGTATCAGCAATAAGCAAATAAGATTTTTTTTTCCTTTTTTTTTTAAAGAAAACAACTACAAAGAAACCACAACCTTACTAACCTTCAATAAATTTCCAGAGATTGCCACACAGAGGTCTCCTCTTGGCTGGGTAAAGTGGCCAGCAGGGAACCAATTACAAAGGGATATGACACCTTCTCATTCAACACAATGCCTCCTTTTCTCACCAACACTTATGGGTCTCATTTGGCCCCTTCTTTTGGAAATACTGAAATACTGGATAACTACAAGTGGAGTAAGGAAGCAAGTATCCTGGTATTTATCTTCCCAGTTTCTGCTTGGACACATAAGCAGAAGCAGCCAGTCTCAAGTTCTGAATGAACCTAACAATGCTGGCTGCCCTCTGTTAGGCAGCTCTGAAAATGTGAGAAAAAAAGTGACTGAAATACCCTGTAGCTAAGCAGTTCAGTAAAATAATGATCAGTAAAATATTTAAATAATTCAGTATATTCAGTGTTCGGTAAGTCAGTAAAATATTAAAATAATTCAGTAAAATATTGTACTGCAGGGGATAGTAACAGCTACATTGCACCAAAGTTAAAAACACATAACAGGTTGGGTCAAGCATACCAGGACACAGCTTTTCTAGGGATCTTGAACTCTGCATAATTATGTTAGAAAAAGACCCCATTCCTTCCTCTGCCACTTGCAGATGTGTTTTACTAGGTCACCTTTTATCGTAGAAATCCACAGCAGTGCACAGCCACTGCAGTGAGAGTTTGAGGAGGGATCAAGACCTGGCAGGTGCCTCTGAAGAAAGGTTGGAGAAACACTGGGAAAAATATTGGTTCAAGTTGTGAAATCAGCAGGAAATACACCACTCATTTTGCAGATTTGTTCTTCTGCAAGTAGATGGATGCATCTTTCCAGATTTCTTGGAGAAAGATCTAAACACAGAGAAAAATGGACAGGAAAGAAAGGGTTGAGAAGGTGACACTGAACAGCAACAATAACCTGAAGGGAAAAGGCAAAGAGGGAAAAAAAGCTAAGAGGGAAAACAGATTTTCTATAATTCCTAATTCTACTCCAAGAATTCTACTAGAATAAAAGATTCAGTGGAATTGAAAAGACAGTGGTAAAACATTCCAAGGAAACACTTCTGACATTTGCCAGGACTTTGGCAATGGCTAAAATTCCATTATTCTCTATTCTGCATGAAAAAACACCTCAACTTAGATGGAAGTATGAGCTCATTTGCCATACATCTAGACTCTGAGATATTCTCTCCTCAGTTTACATACCCTACCCTACAAAGCCCCACCTTTTAACTGTTTCTACTAGAGAACAACAATGTTCTTGCAGTCTGCTGCTACCACAGCTTCACCAGTTATTCCAGCAGCACCACAGCAACAAGAATGCTGTGAGGAAACAATTCAGCCTCCTCAAAAGAGGAGAATTTGTGTTCACAAAAGCAAATATGGCTAAATGAAAGTATGAAAAAATCTGTCACTTTTGGCCACAGAGGAAGTGCAGTTCTTGGCTAGGAAGATCCAAATTGGCAGAGCCACTGCAAGGGATTCTAGTGAAAGGAAACAACAGGATCCATTAGAAGCTTTTCTTTTTTCCTCTCCCCACTTCTACACTTAAGTTATCTATTCTGTTCTGCCACTGAATCACTACAGAGGTTTGTGCAAATCAGAAGCTGGACTTACAGAGACCCCAAGCTTCTGCAGCTCCTGTTCCACTCAATGCAAGATACAAATGTTTGGATTATTGGCAAACAGGGCAATTAACTGCCCTGTGCTTTAGTTCCCCAGTCAAAAAAGTGGAGCAATTTACCTCCTCCTTTTCTCAGATGGGGACACCTGTTCTTCTGCAGCAGTGGAGAGGTGAGAAAGCAAGACAAGGAAACAGCCAGAGGCCTTCTTCAGGAGTAACAGGGATGTGAACACTACCTGAGCCAGGCTAATAATTACAAGGAAATGGGAGCAGATCTAAACCATGACTGGGTGGGAGGTGGCCCTACCCACAAATGCGACAGTCCTAGCAGGTTCTGCTCAGCAGCTCTTTTTGCTGTAACAATATTATTGCACCAAAATGAAATATTTTGGCCTCACTCCAGTAATAACCGAGGCAGGCAATTGTTCTGGAAGAAAAGTTTGCTCAATGCGATGGAAGCAGGCACTGCCTACTGGAGAGAAAATTCAGCAGAAATCTCTCTTTGTTCTGGTCTTCTGGACTGAGTCTGGACTTCCCGCCCTGCTGTTGAGAAAAGGAATACTCTGCAAGCAGGACCTGAGCAGCAGACAGTGGTTTGGATATACGTTGCCTTGGTCTGGCACACTGCCTGTTAAAACAGTTACACCTCTTCTTACAGCCATGAGACTTTCTGGCTTTCCTCTAACTCAGATAAATTCACTGAAAACAAAGCATGGACTGCAAATCAAATCTATCAGAGTGCACAGATTTTATTGCTAGAATCTACTGGGCATCTTAGAAACTGTGACACTCCAGCCTAGGAGTGTAACATAAATAATGAAAACATTTTGATGATGAGACTGTCAAGGAGAAATCCTAACAGAATGCCTTTAAGTACTCAAATGCACTTTAGGTGTATATGCATAAGCCCTTTGGCAGCCAACAATATATTGAAAAGAAAACATCAATAGTTGCAGAAGCATTATGCAGACAAGACTTAGCCAGATAATGCTCCAATGAGACTCTGACTTCCTGGCTTGTCACTGACACTCACCCTATAAAGCAATGCTGGGCAGCAATTAAGCAAGGGCAGTTATTCACCACTAACTCGGGAAAGGAAAAGAAATGAATGAGCTTTCCCAGGCTGCACTAGTTCCAGACTGTCTCTCAAAGGGCTGCATCAATTACTGTCACTTATTTGTCAGCAGTGTGCAGTGATTAATTGGCGAGATGCACATTTTTGCGTGCCTTACGTCAGACACGGCTCTGCTCCCCCATCTGTTCTCACTGGTGCTAGAGACCAGAATGTTCCACACCACAGACCTTGTCAAGGCTGTATTAATGTCTCACAATGGACCCAAGCTAAAACAACTTAAAACCCTAAAGATTACCTAAATGTACTGACAACAGAGATGTAAAGAGAAGTGACTGAAAGATTTAGTAGGACTGAAAGCTGAGATGCAAAAACCAGCAACAGGCTACATTTTCTTCAGCAAAATGAGAATGTCATGTTGGCAGAATAAGGGAATTTGTTGTCAGTATTAAAATATGTGGAAAAGTTTTTCACACTAATTCAGAATAAGTAGCACTTTACAAAAACCCCCAAGATATTTACAAAGTACGTTGTTACTTAGCAAGGACGTCAAAAACAGCCTTCAACTTCTCCCATCCTTGCTTTCCTATTTAGCAAGGCATTTGAATGCCTCTGCCTTATTTTCTAAAAAACACATGCATTCTATGGACTTTCACAGAAGTCCAACAGGCATTTGAATGTTTCCTTGGAGTCTCAGCAGATACACATATGTATGTTCTAGGTAGGGAATCAATAATTCCATACACATACCAGAGCACAGAACAGCAGGACAGTATTGGTTAACACACAAAATTATTGTGTAACTATAACGAAGGATTAATTATCAAAATACTATTTATCATTTATATGATCATTCTCATGTGCAGAGATGAATGTGCTTTGAAATCTTATTTCAATACACGTCACAGCATGGTAACAGCCCCTTCCTGGGTCCAGGAGTTGTGGTCTATGTGAACTCTGTCAAAGAAATTGCACAGATTCACTTCAATGCCTTAGTGAAACAACAGAAACTAAGAGAGACAATATGTGACACCTTCACTAAAGTTACCTCTAAAGCCTCTGCTGCAATACTGCAACATCAAAAACACAACAAAATCACAGAGATTACGAACAGACCTGGAAGAACCAGGTCTACCTGAGGTAGCATATGACACATTGAAACTCAGTAACCATCCAGAAATGAATTTTCATACACTTCGAATATTTTTACTGCTTTCTCAAAATTAAATAGAAAAAACCCCATCTGGAACATTGTACAAAGTATTCAAATGTAAGCACAAAGGAATAATGTTAATATAGGGGAACATTCATGCCAAAATGCAGCTGGACATGCCTCTCTGATGGCTCTAACCATGACTCCATGGCACTTATCACACTATCAGCAGTATCAGTAGCTCTGACCACTCCTCATCCCTTGCTGTTGTGCAGAACCGAACAAAACCTGCCTGTGAGATCTGCCCCTGGTCTGGGATTGACTGGTCCCAGAAGGCAGGTCCCCACCTTTGTGGCGCAGATCTTTCTGTCTCTCAGGTGCCATCAGCACCTTGGACAGTGAGAGGAAAAAGGCAACTATTTCCAATTTCTGCTCAAGAATTCACTTTTGACACTTATTTTTCAATTCCTGACTGGCTCCATAGTGTACATTTCTCCTTGCTTGTCCTTTGTTACCCTTTATAAGACATAATATAAGAGGCTCTCTAAAATATTTTGTGGTGACACAATGACACTGTCTGATAGTTCATCCATTTTACATTAGCTGAGTTTCTCTGCTGCACACCATGAACATCAAACACCACTTCCTCCTATTTCTCTAGCAAAACTCAAAGCTGCATTGGCTTAAAAACATTAACAACATTATGCTTTATTTATTATATTCTACCTTGTAGGCTCATCTACACTAATCCTCCTGGATGCATTCAGCACAGGAGTGATCGCTGGCCTCTGGCTTTAAAACAATTTACTACTACTCCTCACACAGCAATATTTTAGATAGAAATTATAGGTGGGATTGGAGAAGTGTTATGTTGTAGAAGGCTCTCATCTGTCTACCTTATGACATTAGAAAAAAGTTCCCAAAGCTTTGAATATACCACTGGTATTTTGTATGCTTTGTCATTATCTTTCAATTCATGCTTCCCTGAGGAAGATTTGAAGAGCAATTGTATGACAGTAGGGGGTGAGAAATAACAACAAATGCTTAATCAATATGGCTCAAAAGAGGAACAAAAGAGCTTCCCAAACCAGAGAATAGGCAGAACAATTCTTTTAGTCAAATGCATTCAGCAGAAATGCAGAAGAATCCTAGAACACATGCACACCTTTCTGGTCTAGATAATGCAAATTAGTCACCCAGTCATCACAAAAACCTGTAGTCTTAACACTTGGATAATTTAAATCTAGAGTATTTAATGCATTTAAAATCCACAAGAGGGCAGACACAGAGGTAAACTGAAGACACACATAAAGACAGCAGATCAAAAGAGGCCTCAAAACCCTGCCTGGTGTTCTTAAATACGCATGGTTGGGCTTGTCTTGGTTCTGTGGTTTAAGAAGAATTTGACCATTTGATAGATGGAATTTTATTAATAATGCATTTAGACCCCTGATTGCCTTTACTTAAAAACATAACCTTGCCATATGCTGAAAATATGAATCCTATTAACCAGGTTGAGGCAATTCTTCATTTGTTCCAAAACTGGCTTTGGTTCCACAGATAATTATAATGACCAAGTAATTTGTCTTCAGTCATTATTAAAAACTAATTCACATTCACAACAACTCTTGCCCACACTGTACATGTTTTGATCCGTGTATGTGCATGCATGCTACGCACATAAACTTTTTAATTTTAATATACTGCTTGTGCTTACTCTAAACAGTGAGCTTCGTAACCACACTCTGGCACATGTATTTACTGTAATAATTTCTTCTTCCTACATGAGTATAAATCAACTTCCCAAAGCAAAGCAATGCAAGTACGAGATGAGAACAAGAAAACATTTTTTTATTTTCTCAGAGGATGTATAGCCAAAATCTACAGCAGCTGTGGATTCACCTAAGGTAAGTCTAAAGTGAAACACAGATGCAAGGATTCATCTGTGATCTATTTTGCTTGGTTTCTAGAAAATATTGTTCTTTATGTCTGGGGCTTCTCAAAATATGGCACGAGGAACACCAAGCAGAAAAAGAGATGGTGAAAGTAGTTTATCCAGCCAGAATCTGCTTTCAGAAAAAGCAAATGCAAACACCACAGCCACGTTGAGTGCACAGCAAATATGCAGCTCCAGATTCTTTCAGAGTAAGTGCATTCAGAAGCTGTTTTTATATTTCTGAAAATACCTTTTGAAGCAAAACATTCACATGTTTACCCTCTACTGACAGAGGTGAACTGTGTCTAACATGGACAAAACGACAGTAGCCCATATCCTGAGCAGACCTTGCCAGACTCTAATTTAGGAAACAGCACAGTTAATCATAGGAAATTTTTAATTACAGCACTTGCTACTGACTGGACTCCTATATGCACAAGGGCGGTTACCAGCAATTATGAAGTAAGTCTGCTGGGGAGCACACACATGTTAGGATTTCTTAAGTGTACTAAATCTGTGCACCTGACTTGACACGTGATCAGTAGTAGGCTCAAGAGTAACAATTTACAATCACAACCAAGGGCTCCAAAACTGACTATTCATTTTCTGTTTCTGGAAAAATCTTGCCTTGTAGCACTCAGTACAACTCAGAAAATACAACACTGCTCATCATCCACACCGAGCAATCATCGCATGGTTGGTAGCTGTTAAGCCTGAAATCTAAGTAGGATGATTTTTCGTAAGACTTGTCAATTTTAAAAAAGATGACTTAGAGAATTGCAGCTGAAAGAGTAAACAATTCATAGTGCCACTAAAATACACAGAAGGAAGGTACCATTCTGGTACAAAGCAAATGCATACATTTATACCAGGGAAAATAATTTTTTGTTTTTTGTTTTACTTCTGATGGGCTATAATGGTTTAACTTTAAAAAGAAATACCTAAACTTGCAAACCAATCAGCAATTTATCTCTTTGGATGAGAACAGCTAAAATTTAACCCCTTTGCTGCCCCTACAGTGACTGACTGAGTCATGTCCAGTCTTGTGGTGGCTTTCTACAGACTGATGTTTAGAATGGAGAAAACAAACAAGCAAAGTCCAAATCACTGATTTCATAGCTTATTTCTACTCCAATTCGCAATTGAATTCTACAGCCACATTCAAATGTTACTGTAATTGCAAGGCTAATAAAAAGCATCAAAACAAGGAGAAGAATCACTGCTTCCAGCCACCCTTGCTGCACTTAAAAGGTGTGGGCAAAAGAATTTACAGGTTTGGTTTGCAGGTTTAATACACCTGGCCTCATTTGTAGCTCCAACAGAACTGATCTCAGAGTCTTTTTGTATATTGAAGAGCTAAGCCCAGCCCTGTCATCCCACACAAGTATTTTGGACATAGCTGAGGAAATAGTTTAGAAAGGGATAACCTCACTTTCTTGAGGTTATCTACCAACAACTGTCCTCACTGCAGAGGAAACTTTCCACTGCAGTCATGTGAGGAAAACTTTTGGGTCAGGTTACTCAAAACCATAGGATTTTCCCTCAGATACACAGAGTGAGTTTAGAAAACAAAAATATAGCAAGAGATTAAAGAGATTTTAAGAAGGTGTCTTTACGTGGCTCAAGGCTGTTCCAATCACAAGGAAGGATAGGAAAGCTGAGGCCTTGGCACCCTCTGTCCAGAATAACCCAGTAATACAACAACCTCCTCCTTCCGCAAAAGCCAAAGAGGAGAAAATGTCCTCTTCATAACCTGTCAGTGCCACCTGGCAAGACTGAGTTCCAAGCTAAACTCTGTGCTCAATACCAGAAGGGAAGGCAGCATCCTGCCCTGGTTAGAAAGAGCAAACTCCCATAAACACAGAAAAGGTGTGCATCTTGTAATGATTAGTGTACTCTTAGTTTAATAATTCATCCTCCTCTTGCATTTTCTAGACTGAATCTGATTAAATAACTATTTTAAACCATGGTTTTATTACTGAAAGTTTTTAATAACTTTCTTCTAATTGATAAAGGAAGCAAACAAAGTGAGATCCGTAATCACAGACGTTTTCTTTCATGCCCAAAGGGCTTTTTTTATTTCATGTCAGCAGATCTAATGCCCACTTTACCTACTATGAAACTGAACTAATTGCACATAGATGCACAAGGTAATGTAGTGACCAAACCCTCCTTTTATCACAGTATAACTGACCTACCTTAAAAATTCAGAACATGCCAGACAAAACTACTTGAATGTTTTAAAACATTTAGAACAAGATGTCATTTTGTGAAACGATTTTGGTACTTCCTGTCTTGCAAAGTGGATTTATGATCTATCTTGAATTTGGCAGATCAGGTTTGTTAAAGAACAATTTAAAGTCTGAGGCATGACACAGAAAGTGATCACAACATTACTAGCAAAGAGTTAACCTGGCTAATGCTGCAGTGGAGGTCTCTCCTCCAGCAGCAACCTTACCTGTTGTAGCACTGCCTCCCAGTTTTGTTTGAACAGCTGGTAAACTGGAAATGAACTTGTGGATTTAAGGGCTTACAGTCTTTTCCCTGTAGAAGGATAACAAAAAAAACCCCCTCTAAACCACAAACCCAAAACAACTTTTATTATTGGTTCCGTTTTGCTGAATGCCCTTCTGAAAGAAAAACAGAAATGAAAACAACCTCTCTTCGATTATTGTTCAGCCAAGAACATTTTGCTTCACCATGCAACAAATGGAATGAGAAAATTGACAATCAGTTATTCCCAGCTCACTGTGTGCTACATCTACCTGATGCTGCTGCTCTACAAATGTGCTGAGACACTCCATTGCTTCAGAGATTTGAAAGATAAAGGTTATGAACACAAGACCAAAGATATTTCAAGTACAGGTGATCATATCTGTTTGTGATGCAAGATGTCTTATGGGAAATACATATACAACCAACACAACTTAATCATAAAAGGTTGCAATTTTGTCTCATTGTTGCTCTAAATTTTTTTGAACAAAATATCAAATTTTAAATGGGACATTTTCTGGTTGTATTTGTACAGAACCAAGTTCTTGCTTATCAGGACATCCTGCTAGTGAAAACCTGGACAATGGAACCAAATTCCAAAATTTAGTTAGACTCTACTAATTTCCAGGAGCACACACAAAGAACCAGACTTCCAGAACCCTGTGAAGCTGTGATCTCACCTTTCCATTCTGGCCTTCTATATATCTGACCTATATAACACTTTATGCATATCCATGCATATCTTTTCTGTGAAAGCCTTGTGGGATCACACCATTTCAAAAACCTAGGTGGCACCTTTTTTCTTTCTTAATAATTTCTTAATAATAATTCCTAAATCCAAGTTTCCTTGGATCAGTTGTTGGAAAGACCTCATGGTCATAAACTGTAACACCAGGAGTCAAACACCAAAGTGTCTTTGTTTTTGTTTCTCCATCTTACTGCCTAGATTTTTCTGATGTATCAGGGCCAGGACATGCACAGTGATGGAGATCCAGGAATCTTTTCCTGCCTACCTCAGCTTGAGACCGTGGAGACAAATGGACCTTCAAGTCTCTCCTGCACTTGTGACACGGGTGGGTGTTTCCCCCTTGTTTCCCTCATCACTGGAGGGTGATGACAGCTGGATATCATGGCCAGCTCTGATCCCACTGCTGCTGTAACGTGAGAGGCAGCTGGTGTTAGCAAACTCCAACACATTGCTACTTGAGCATAACAAATGGGGCTCAGGGAAAGTGAGCAGAAAATACTTTGCAAACGCTGAGCTCTGTCAGTTCTCTGTCTGCCCACAGCATTGCACAGAGTCAGGAACAGCTCACAAAGAGAAGGGGATAGAAGGTAAAAGAGACTAAATAGGCAGTAACTATTAAATAGAAGACTGGCTATAGCAGGTTGAAATGTTCAATGAATAATTTTCCAGGTCAAGGAAGCTTTCTTTTCTTTTCAGCTGTGACTTAAATTACTTAAATTTCTCCCATCATTTTGAGGTACCACAGAACATACAGCTGTCAGAATTCATGCTGAAGAACATAATTTTACAGCTGTAGCTGCTGTTGTATTCTGAGCTCACATTTGCCTAAAGAAATCAAAGAAGCAGATTTCAAATCTCAATGTGAAGAAAATTTCAACACTTCAGTGCAGTAAGTAGATAACAGAAAACATTTTACTCTACTCTGATCACACCCTGACAGCAGCACTGAGCTCCTCTGCTCAAAGTGGTGCTTTAGAGGGACTGTTATGCTACCTTTAAAACTGAAAAATTAAAACAAATACAGTCAGATGTCTTAGAAGAATAAAAGCACTGGTACTCATTGACACAAATGCAGAGCACTAAAGGCTGCAATCTAAAACAACACAAAATGCCCACCAGAGATAAACTTACACTATTCCCTCCTTTTTCTGATTTCTACTTAGGACTTGATAGCCTAAATTAAAAATACATTAAATCCTTCACAGTCATACAGACAGACCAGAAATCTGACATTAGAAAACGAAAGGATATTTATCATCTTAATGATTTGTATCACCTTTGGGCCACACAGTTGATCAGAATGAAAAGCAGAAGGAACTAGTCAGAGCCCTGCTGTTCCTAACATCAGAGTTGGAGCTCTCTCCAAGAGGGGCCCAGGTAATGGAAAAATTAGGAGCACAAATGAAATGGTATCTGCATAAAATTACAGAGGAACATGAAGAAAAAGTCACAACCTTCTAAACTTGCAGTGATTACATACTCTTACAGGAATATCTCTAGATTTGCATACTATTCTGCAAGGCACCACCTACTGTAGAAAAGTCAGTATTTTAATAAATGATGATTAACAAACAGATGTACAAACACGACACTAAAAATTTACAATTACCTTCAGAGCAATAGGTTTCACTTAATCACTTCTCAAAATCAGGTGAAGGGAACATTCTCAATTTTTTTCCAGGTAATATCAAGTGGGACACTGTCAATGGAAATTTTTACTCAAAGAAGAAAGGTTTGCTAGTTTGCCTTTTTTCCCTTTTCTGTTTGTTTTGGTTTGCTCCTTATTTTTTTCTTTAAGAAAGCTATGATCAAATAAAACTATGTAGCATACTGGTAAGTCTGCCTTGCACATAAAATCAATTACACAGTTCATGAATCCAGTAATGTGAAACATATTACCTCTGACTGGGAGAAATTCAGGCCCTCAAGGAAAGAACAGGGCAACTCTTGCTGTGGAAAGACCTCGAACTGCCAAGTCAGGCCCTGGCTTTGTAGCAGCTCAGGCCTGCAGCCATTTCAGCCCAAAGGGAAAGTTCCTGGAGAACAAGATGGAAAAGATGCTCACCTGTGGCTGGGCTTCAACCTCCTGCACTTGCTTCTTGTGTTTGCCAGGAAGGTCTGAACTCCCTCATTGATCCTTGTCAATCCCTCCCTTCTGTTGACACCGTTAACAAGATCAAAGCTTCAGCTGCTTAACTGCTGTTGCTGATTACAGACAGCAAGATTAATCTTTATATATTGTAGCTCACCTAGAAATCATTAAAAAAACCAAAAACAACAAAAAAAGGCACATTCTTCTCTCTACTTACTGACTTTCACAACTAGGTATTCTTCTCTAAAGCAGATATTAACCCTAAACATGTAGCAGCTTTGCTGTACAGATTTATGGCAGAAATCCTATGCAAAGCATCTAAATATGTTAAACTATCCTCTTTTTCTCCTCAAAAGGATTTTCTTCTTTGTATTTTAAGACTTGTCCCTCAAAAACTCCTTGGAAAACCATCACTTGGGGATTTTTGTTTTGGTTTGGTTTTTGGTGGTTTTTTTTAGTGTTTTATTTTCCTTCTGTTGTTCTTTGTGCCTGAGTTTGTACTGACCAAATGGAAGAAGGAAAAACATAAAAGGCTGAAAAACAAAGAATTGGAATCTTGGTTTTCCTATGACTCAATTCTTCCTTTCACTGATGTCAAAAAGGCAAACAACAGCGACAAAAAAGTAACCCACCCCACACATGTCAAAAAAGTCACCAATCTAATTCTCCTAGGAGATACTTAAGAACATACAGCTAAAAACTCATCACACAACTCAGTATATGATACTGGTTGCTTTTGCTACCTATCTACTTAAAATCATATTATTTTTATAGTAACTACCAGTAAATTAAGGTTTTCTGGACCTAGACATAAACTGCTCTGATAAATTCTAACAAAATCTCTATAAACAAGGACAGGAAATATTCTTTACTCAACTTTATAATGCTTATTTCAACTATATTTGTCTTAAATTCATAGAATATACTTGATTTATGATTGAACAAATGATTTGTGGAACGGAACTGGCAAAGTCTCCAAGTTTCTCCTACCTCTCAGGAAGCAAATAGGCCATGAAGGCTTAGGATGCTTTTACACATAGGAGGTTGCCACAAACAAGAGAATGATTCACAATTACAATTCTCCAAAATCTGCAGAAACCCTGTACAGATGTCCCAGTTCATTTTACAAAATAGTGACAAGGTCCAAAATGAAACTGAACAGTTTGCTAATGCCATAGCCTTAATATTAACTACTGATAACTCAGGAATTCCACATGCAATCAACCTTTGAAGTTACAGTTTTACTGTCCTTGTAGATAAGAATTTCTTTGTTATCTGGCTGTACAAGAGGGCCTGTGGGAACTCTTTTGAATAGTCTCCTGCAGCAAACAACTCACCCTGATAACATGAAGAATTTGATTGTTACTTGGTTTTAAAGCAGTATTTTTCCCAGTGCTTATGAATAGAATTCAGAAAAAAAAAAAGCAACAGGTATTTAAGTGGTATGAAGAAATCCAGGGCATCTGATTCAGCAGGAAAAAACACTGTGGGAACCAGCTATCCACCAGGATAACAAATACATGTAAACTCAACAATTCCAGCTGCTCAAGCCACCCTGTTAAGATGTCTTTCCACTTGCCTTGCCAGCCACAGTGATGAATATGAATACAGTACTTAAAACTAAATGGCTCAAAATTCTCTCTTCAGTCTTGTTTTGTGTAACCAGAGGAAATAAATCCTCCTCAATCTCATACGGGAATACTGAATGTTGACAGATTTCCACAGTTCTCTACCCACACATTCTGGCATCTCAAGAACCAATTCAAGTTAATGAGTTTCATACAGTAATGAGAAAGCTGCAAATAAAATGAGACAAAATCGTGTCACAACAAAATGCAGAATTATGATATGAATAAAACAAGCCTGGATACAATCAGCAGACAATTAGAACGACAAATTCTGTGTGGTTTCAAATAAAATAATTTTAATGGAGCCTTGTAGGTTAGATACAAAAATACAGTTGCAGACAGCCAAGAGTTTCATTGCAAGTGTCCAGGAGTTCCAGGCACTGCTACTAATATCTAAGTTTCTAAGAATGTCATTAACAAAGAGAAGCTTGCTTAAAGCTTCTTTGTTTAAATGAGGATAAAATTTTTCCAAAGTTCTTGTATCTTCATTTTTTTTTATTTCCAAGCTGTTTTACATCAGAATGTCTTGGTTTTTTTGGTATTGTTTTTTGATTTTTTTTTTTTTTTTTTTTTTTGACTACTAACATATTTGCAACAAAATTGAGAAAAATAATGTTTGAAGGCATTACAGTTGTTTCTCCTGACTGTGCTTACTGGCCAGGTGGAAAGTCTGGAGTTTGTACACGTGTATTTGCACCACTTTGGATCCACTGTTCTCACTGAGGCTGTATTTAGCTCTCAGTTTCCCCATGGACGTTTTCCATGTGCACTTTGAGGTAGTCATTCCTGGTGAACTTCTTGTGGCAGAGCTGGCACTCTGCCATGGGCCGGTTGGGGTTGTGGGTCAGCTTGTGTCGGATCAGCATCTTCTTCAGGCTGAAGGACAGGTCACAAACCTGGGGCAGTGAAGACAAGACAAAGACAAATGAAGTATTAAAATTCTGAGCACGTGTAACACTCCTAAGATCACATCACTGAGGCCTGCGGTATTTAATAATTGAGCTGGTCTTTGGAACAAAAACTCCTTCAGAAAGCATCTGAAATAATTTTACTCTGCCTGGCATCTTTTTATGTTGTATATTAGGAGTGGTATCACAGGCACAAAGATGTATCTCTAAAAAAGACTCAATCTTCAACACCTTGAGTCATCCTGGTAACATTGTGGTGCTTTGTTCAGGTTTTTTTTTTAAGCTATTGTTCTATCTGGGATGCAGCAAAAATTATGACAAAACATCCCAAGCATCCATCAGTTCAAATGAAATATTTCCTTCCTGACATCCAGAATGACACCTGCAGCTTCCAAAAGAATCAGTGCCAATTGCTCAGTTACAAGGAGGGAGGAGTGAGAATGAAGAGGTTCTGAAGACTGCGAGAAAGGTTAATTACTAATATAAAGGAAGCCTCGTTGTTCCAGCCTTTCTCTGCCTGGGCAAGAAAATGGAAGACATCTGGTAAATGAGGTGCAATTTCTTTGCATTATTATCAGGTGTGCTGCTTTCCTTCCTCCACTGTACTCCAAGCAGTCCAGTTCATTCTGCCATTTGAATAAATGGATTGAGGCACAAGGGACTCTGCCATACTAAAGCCATCACTTTATAAAAATCTCTGCACTGAAGTTAAAATGAAAAACATAGAAGGTTAACAGAACAAGTTCAGCAAAGAAAAGTTATTATTAAAAGTTAAGGCAAGACACCAACTCAACTAAAACTGTGCAGTTATATTGTCACATTCACCTACCATGCAAGGAAATATTGTAAAATGAATTTGACAGGGAAATGAAGGAAAAAAGAAAAGGAAGCAGCTGCTGATTTGACAAATGAAACAAGACTCATATAATTAAACAAGGATAAACATCAATAGGCTTGCACTCTTAAAATTCCATTTTCTTTCAGACAATATCTCCTTCATGCAGGAAAAAACTCAAGGAACCCAGAACAATCCCTCTTGAGAAAAACAAAGCTTTACATTTATATTGGCACCAAACACTTTAAATGCTGAATGATAACCGATTCCTTTTGAAACCACAACAAAAGCTGACTATCCAAGTAGACCATCTTGACCTCCAGCATATGGATTTTATGCCAATTAAGGCAAACGCATTAAATGACCATAAAATGGCAATGGCAAGAAGCAAGTTTTGTACCCAAAATAATTTTTGCCCACACTGTATGTGCTGCTGCCCTAGAAGGCTTTTGACTTTATGGCATGATGTAATGCCGAAGATCTTCATACAGCAATGGCAGCTCTCCAGCTTTTCCCCCAGTGAATAATCTCTGAATAAATCTCTTTGAGACCCAAGCAACAGCCAACCCTTTTGTTACTGACAGTAACAATTACAGCACCCACTGGTCAGCTCTGAGCACTTCTTTTGCCCAACACCAGGTTCTGTTTCTCCTCCACAGAGGAAACAGAGAACCCCCATAACATTTATGCAATCACAGCCACAAATCCCAGTGTGATAGAAGTGCCCCACACTTGTAAGTACTCCATGTTTCTTGAGAGCCAGGAGGCCAGTCAGGGATATCCACAAGATGTGTGTGTGTGCTCTGTGCATCTTACACACACTGCTTCTAAACTGAACAGCTTATAACATAACCTCAAAGTACATTTTTTCATTTATTCTGCTCATATAACCAATAGGATGTGTCCTTCTGTTCCTCTAAGGCTCTAGGCACATTGTGCTACCCTCCCTTCTTCAAAAAGAACACGGAACGCACAGGATTATTAAAGATGTAGCACATCCTGTGCTGTGCTTATGCAGAAAAGTTCTGGAGATTTAAGAATTTGCTTCGTATATCAATTTTGTAGGCAAGACTGATATTTTATAGATTTACAACCACTCTTGCTAATATGCACTTGAGGTCTAATCAATCTCTTCAAAATGATCAAAGTTTTGGTCAGGTAGGGAGGATGGTAAAGACTGACATTTGAAAGTAAGTGTAAGGTTAACCAGAGGCAGAGTGGAAGGAAATACTGAACTGGAAAGAAACCAGGACAGGCAGTACTTGACCCTTCTGCCCCCCAGAAATAATCTATTGTCTCTGAGAAAGTGAAGTTCACTTGGCCTTCCAGTAAAAAACAGGTTGGTCTGGAGAGGACAGATATCTAATCCACTATGAAAAATTGCATTTCTATTTCCATATTTCAGTTATTTCCACTCTTCTAGGTGACATGTATTCGAATTGCCATTTTAAAATGGGAATATTCAATTTCCACTATGATCCTTGGGATGTGAGAGATTTGAGACATTAAGGTCTGAAAATGGTTTTGCTGACTGATAAGACACAGGAATAAACACATAAATAAACTGTAGCACCTTCCTCAAACAGAGTACAAGGATTAGTTTCACATGGAACTCAATCCTGCACTGTAATAGCTGTTCCATGTGCCCGAGAGAGAGTGAGACAGGAAAATAAGACATGATTTTTATTTCTGACTCTGGAAAAGAGAAATTATTTAAAGCAAAAATACAGATTAAAAGAATACACATGTGGTATTCCAGAGAT
Source organism: Sterrhoptilus dennistouni (assembly GCA_013397095.1). NCBI lineage: Eukaryota > Metazoa > Chordata > Aves > Passeriformes > Zosteropidae > Sterrhoptilus > Sterrhoptilus dennistouni. The sequence goes on along the minus strand of VWZU01003077.1, from coordinate 78,309 downwards.
AAAAACTTGTAGAAGTTGTTGTCAGAAATTACCACTCAATTCATTATAAGAAAAATAATGAGAGCATCTACAGCTATCTTGAGCAGAATAAAAAATTGTAGGTGAAAATACTTGAATGTAAAAAGGAAATTTAGTATTGGGTAGCCCACAATAAATATGCCCCATAGGGACATATTTCTGTAATTGCCCACTACTGGTTTTCCTGTAACTTCTGCATAAACATCTGGAATCATGCAATGGGCAAGGCAGCTCTGGAGGAACAGGCTGCTCTGGGGTGACATTTACTGTGTCGCCAACATGTGCAGAACAGAAGCCCAGGTGAAATAAGGAGGAATTATTGAAAACATCAATTTTAACCCTCGCCAGGTGTGCATTAAGCAACAGACTGTGGTTGGGACCTGGGTAACTGGAGCATGTAGGAATGAACAGTGGAGGCAACTGCTGTTATGTCCAAACCCCAAAAGATGAGCAGCCTCTGGCAGTGTGCAGCCAGCAAAATGCTCCTTCTGGAGAGTGATTTTGGTGAAACAAGGCAGAGATTTGAAGTACAAAAAATATCACCAAGAGCTGAAGGTACACTTTGAAAAATTCTCAAGTGAAGCACTAGGACTAGACACAGATTGCAGCTGTTTCTAGAAATGCCATGGTTTGGGAAAGTACAGCTCTACTTAATTCATAAGGAAAACTGAAGGAAAAGCTGAAACAGGGAAGCATGTTTTCATACAGCTCCTATTTCTAATTAAAGCAAGGAAAAAGAATAAAATCGAACCACCATACCAAGCTAGTCTGCAAAAGTACACTCTGAATCCAAGAGCAGTGAATCTTGGATACTCAGTGTGGGAAAAACTGCTTTTACACTGCAAGCTGGCCAAGAGCTGATAAACAGTATAACAACTCAAAAGCTGAAAAAGTTATTGACAATGATTTGGAGTTAGAGAAATCCTCAAGATACTATCCAGAGCCAGGATGAGATTACCCCAAAAGAATACAGCAAATCTCCTAACTTGTAGTCATCAGCTAAATATCTTAGTTGAATTTTTAAATGAAACTAATATATTTTATTATCAATGAAATTACATCAGATCATTCATTAAAAACCAGAACAGTTAACAGAGCCTTGAAACCTTTCTGCCAAGCTGTTATTCTATTTTTGCACCTAATTATGTTAATTTCTGAGCGAATTTACAGCTGCTCAGACTGAGCCATCTAGGATGTAACTGAGAGCTGGCAGTTCCCGGTGACTGCTTCATGAAGGGTCAGCATCACAAAACAAAACACCTACAGTAATTCTACATCCATTCCGATGCCTTTCTCCACATCCTTGAACAAAAATTTTCGCATTTGATAATTCTAAAAGACATTATTCCCCCACAGTTTCTGTACATTTAGCCTTCCCACCTATATCCCAAAAGCCGAGAAATGTTGTATACAAGGGGGAGCAGGCTGCATGAAGGGTACCTGACAGCGATCTATGAACTGTCACAGGATACACTGCATTTCAGCCCTGAGAGCATGCACAGCATCCCAGATTTCCTCACTGAGCGTCAACAAGAGGCTGTGAGCAGCTGTTGAAAACATCAGACCAGATTTCACCAGAAACAGGCAATTCTGAATTCATTTTCATGAATATCAGAAGCACTGAGACTCCATGCAATAAATGAAATCCCTTTTCCTACACAAGCTAGTCTCCAACTATTAACCTGTCATACAACTTATACAGGAACCCACGCAGTGTGAAATTTTAAATGGTAACATCCAGATTGCATTACTAATGGTGAAAATAACTCTTATGGGATCCAAAACCATAAAACGAATGGGTGTGTGTGGCTCTTGGCAAGCAAAGCAGGTACATGACATTCCCTGAATGGCCTTTCATTCCCTGGGCAATCCAAGCCCACGTGCAGTGTGACTGTGCCACAAGCAATAGGCACGAGGCCACAATACCCCTGCAATTAAATCCTGCTCGCGCAGTGAGGCTGAGAAGACAAAGGGAAAGGAGAGGAACTCACATCACACTGGAAGGGCTTCTCTCCGGTGTGGGTCCTCATGTGCTCGTCCAGGCCTCGCTTCTGACTGAAAGCCTTGTTACACTCCGAGCACTGGTACGGCTTTTCCTGCATGGAATGACAACAGTGAGTGAAAGTGAGTCAACACAGAGCCCAGCTCATTAAAGGACTGGAATTCCATGCTGGATGGTGCAAGTTTTATATTCTCTCCAAGGTATTACAGTCAGCGAAAACAACAGAAAACGACTTTCAAATGATTAAGTGAAAGCTGGGAAAGCTGTGGCCTGACAGTTTCCACTTCAGCACCCACTTATGAATTAATTATCTGTTCCAGTCTTTCAAACCCAGCCATTTGGGGAGTCTGCTTTTTGTCACGTGAAAGGCACAGAAACATAAAATTCCAATGTTCTTTCCTTTATCCTCCACAGATGCTTAAAGCATACAATCAAGTAAGATTATACACAAGAACTTTGAGTTTGTTTGGAGGTTTCTAAGCAGGGAAAGAAGTGAGGGGAGGAAGAGGAGGAACAAGGAAAGCTTGTGGTAGCAAAAAAACTTATTTTGAAAAGTGGTGACAGAAGGCTAATCACATACTCACTTGCAGAATCTCAAAAGTGCAGATGGCAACCAAACCATCTGTATTTTTATTAGAACTATCAGTTAGCAACAACTGTAAAATGTGACGTCAGAAAAGTCGCAATCTCACTGACCTCAAATAAATAAATAGAGATACAAATAGAAATCCACTTATGTAAAGACTTTTTCTTTGACGTTTCTCCTTCACATAGGAATTTATATAGGTGTAATTTATCCTTGATTCCACTAAAGTTACAAAAGAACTGTATAGAAATCAACAATAAATCAATAAAATGCAAGAATTAGCACTATGGCATTGCACATGGCCTCATTAAAATTTTCATGTTCTAGAGACACCCTGATGTTTGAACCAACTAGACTTCCTTCACTCTCATTCTCCTTTTTTATGTGATCTCTAATTCTGTACTGCTTAAGTTCTGAAGACAGGTATTTTAAGAAAAGTGAACACTTTTTACTAAATTAAATTGAAAGCAACAACTATAAATCAATATGCAAAAAGAGGTAGCTAGATCTACAAACTAACAAATAATAGGCAGCAATCAAGTTCTTTTGAGAGATCACGTGGGATCCAAGGATAAATGAGATGGAAAAACACAGGCATTAAAGCAACAAAGAGAATAAGCTGTCTGGATTCCTACTCTCAGTCTCTAGGAACCATCAGGTCTCCATATATTGCTGAATCTTGCCAGGAGTCACCAGCTTTCACCATACACCTAACACAGTGCACTATCAATTAGTGCTGGGGGTATGTCTCAGTCTCCCTCTTTAGGGCAGCTCTCTGCAGGTCCAGACACCTCAGTGGGGCAAAGATGGGGCTCTTTCATTCCACAGCCCCCTTCCATCAAGTTTCCTGGAAAAGGCAGTGTTATTTCCATGATTCTTCAGTACACAGGAAAACATAACAAATTACCTAAAAAAGATCTGAATTGATCTGTGAAAAAAAATAAATTATCATGGAGAGCAAAAGGCTCATGTCACAGGGAGCTTTGCTGATCTGACTAAAGACTTCATGGAGCAGGGTCTGCACTTTTAAGGAGAATGGATGAATAAGCCATGTGAAAAGCAGGTTTCTGCAACAACCCCTTAATTGGTTTTGTATTGTGGTTAACACAAACCACATTTCACATTTTGGAGTTCTCCAAAAGCAGCCTTTCTGTGTGGAGGTTGTTCCCCAGAAAGTGCAAAGTGAAGTATACGACGTGCATATCTTAAACACCTACAAAAGCATTCACTACTGCAAACTGCACCAGGTGGACTCGCTCCCTTTTTATTATCTTGGTCTTCAGCTATCTGAAGAACTGACTTGATGATGACCAGGTCAGTCATTCCAGTGCTAAATGGATTTCAGGATTCCATTTTGGACAAAGAGCCATTTTACACTCTGAGAAGCTTGAGTCACAAACCTGGGCTGTATTATCTTCCCCCACGTTATGTTTGGCTGCTATATATTTTATATTCGTATTATTCTGCGTGGCAAGAAAGGGTGTATCTAACATCCCCTTGGCATTTGTACTGAAATTCACATATGTAGTTCATGAAACACATCCAAAGCTGTCTTTGATCTAATTTTAGATCCCTTCCATCTGTATATTCCAGTGACTTCAGCAGACACGACTCTGATTCACACCAGCCTCCTCTCCTCTGAGTGAAGCTGCTCTCCATTCACATCTGTGTCTGTCTCAGGAAAATCAGTAGTGCAGTCCAGAGCAAAACTTGGCCCTCAGTTTATCTCCAGAGAAAACGACTTTTTTGTTGTTGTTGGTTTTGAAGAAGACATCAACATCACAGATCAATTTCTTCAAAACAAAGCATTCTGTGCTCTTCTTTTTCTCTCTGCTCCGTCTCCCCCTCATGTCAAATTTCCATTGCACAATACTTGGAGAAAGCAACACTTGTAACATGGAAAATATGATGTCTGCTTACCATAACCATCACTGCTTTAAAAGTGAGCAGAGGAAAAAAAAAGGATAAAAACCATGGCAACCGGTCTGAAAAACTTAATGCCACCATGAAAGGACAAAAGGGGCCAACACTGAGATGAGAAGAAAGCTGGACAGATTTAAAACATCAAGAAAAGGGGAAAACCTGTTAACTGTGAACAAAACAGGAGCCCAATGGGAAGATGATCCAAGTCTTACTTCAGAGGAGTTAGCAAGTGCTGGTACTATAAATCTGCCCTCTGTTGAAGAAGCATCTGCCATGCCACGGCTATGGTGGCAGCCAAGCTGAAGGATTACATGTGTTTTCTTTTACCGATGATCTAAATGAACAAGGGAGCAGGGAGAGTGAGAGACACAGGACGTGGCTGATACTGCAGTGATTTATTATCACAGTTTTAAGCATGCCAGGTATGAATAGAAATATGTAGATCAGGATTTACAACCTTCCTACCTCTGAACAAGGAAAGGCCAAGCAGTGCCCAGTGGTACTCTGGAAGGTGCTTTGCTGCAGGACTGACACATGCTAACCTAAAAGCTCCCATCTCTGATGGGCTTCACCATTAAAACTGGTGAATGAGAGAAATTAAACATTTTTAAAACCATGTCAAATAAAACAGTGCCTGCAGCACACACTCCTGTGTCTGTGGATGGCTGAATCACAAATCACACCTTCAATTCTAAACAAGTGGTGCTCTGCATCAGAAAGACCTCAAGGACATTTGATGCACCTTCAACAGCTTGACACAAAGTGTAGTGTCCTGCAAGCACAGCAGATGGAAATACTCAAATGCAGAATATTTGAACTGCTAGCTGCTGCTGAAGTTGCCTGTTTGTCCCTCAAAATATATAAATACCTTCTGGACACTAAGTTAGCACTTGTGCACTGGTTGTTTCTACAAACCAGGTAATATTGGTTGCACACAAGAAACGTGAATTGCTTTGGTAGGAGTCTCTCCAACTTGCTTTCTAAGTCGGAATTTAGAACTATTGCATCAGCTCAACAGTTACAGCAAGACAAACATAATTTAAACATTATTATGACCAAATAAACATATCTCAAGGTTAAAGTAAGAGTTAAGAACGCAACTACCAGCATGATGGGTCTATATTTTTAACATACTGGAAACTGAAGCATGAGAGAAGGTCAGAGAAAAAAGGAAAAGCTTATCAGGTCTTGTATTGTATGTAAATGTTTACACTTGTGAAAATTGACAGACAGAAAATTCACGAATGTGAAAATTGACAGACATGAACATGCCTGTCAATTTCCTGACATGCCACAGGACACAAAAAAAATTAAAATAAATAATCCTGTTCGTTCCATTATTCTAAAACAAAGCCTTCCCTTGCTCCCAGAAAAATCTTAAAACATATTTTCATGAGATACTGATACAATAACATCATCTGCTTTCAAAAGACGTTTCATGTGAAAATTTTGAAAATATCAGTATTACTCTTAGCAAATATGATTTATGTGCTTGCATTGTCACCTGAACAGAGGGTTAATAAAAAGAGTGTTTTGAAAAAAAAATAATCAGGCAAATGGAAAAATGTGGCCTAGGATGAACAAACACAACCAGTCAGATAACATTAAAACACACCAGTCATGTCTGCAGCTAACAGGAGCTTGTTACACTCAAAGGGAAATCTGGAAATCCTACAGTTTTGCCAACCTGAAAATGGAGGAAACCTGCTTACACTTAAAATCACAGAGAGCCCAAGTTAGCACACTCCAGTTTTGTATCCAAGTGTGAAAAATGTTCAAGAACTAACAAGATGCTCTCTTGTAAAGGGAAAGTTTCTGCAAGTTACAGCAAGTGGCTGACCCAGAGACAGAGGCCTACTTAAATTAGTAACGTAACGTTGACACTGGAAGACAAAGGGTGATGAGAATTTACAACTTTACACAAGTAGCAGGGATTTAAAACTTATAATATTAAGCCTCAATTAAAAATCACTTTACAAGAACATGTTTCTTCTGTTGAAAAGTAAAATCCTTAAAAAAAATATTTCCAACAATTAGAGCAAGCCAAGAAATTTTCCTGTTAAAACAACTGTGAAGTAATTCTGGTAGATTTAAACAAAAATGTGACTTTTATTTGAAATGACTAATGCTTTTGTTAGAACACGTCTCAATTAATTCAGTTCCAGGAATATTAAAGAAATAATCTTTTGTGCAATAAAATTTATCACTAAAACAAAAGCATGCATCTTCTGCAAAATACTTGCCAGGGAAAAAAAAACCAAAACATTTCTTTAAAAGATCCAGTATATGCAATTCACTAGCTTTACCATATCATTAACTTCCCATTTTCCATGGTAGTCCTGCCTATTTGCTACCCATAAACTGAAAAGTTCTTGTTTCTTTGTGGTTTTTTCAACTGCTGAGGTAATTATGGCCCCTAAAATTTAGCCAAGGAGGGTTTATCTAATCAGCATCAATGAAAATTCAATAGATGTTCACCTGCTCCTGGAAAATAAGAGTATCAATATAGAAAAATGACATTTTCACTCTATGAGGAAGGGATGATCATCAGCCAACACTACATGAAGAAGTGTGAAAATATAGGTGCAGTGGGATTCAAACCTTCTACATTCTGTATGCAAACACAGATTCCAGAGGCAAGGAAACCACAGCCCTGGCAAAGTCATCATCCTCAGGCAGATGTTTGGGAACGCATCCCTATCTCACCAACAGGAAAATACAGATAAAATCCAAGATGGAAAAACCCCTCTAAATTCAATCAACACATCATATTATTTCATTACTCACTGTCATGGGCACAGAAGTCTATATTATTACACAAAGGAATTTATTTTTTTTGACAATAGTGTTGTATGGTGTTTCTAAAACACAGGACCCTTTTTCAAACTTTAAGCTCAAATATTTCCTGGGAAACACAGGAGAAGTGAAATTGCGTCAATATTGTCCTTGCATTATTTGTCATTTACTATCATTTTAATATTTTTCTGGGTTAAAAAAAGAGGGGGCTGTGTAAAGTTCCAAATGAGAGCCTTGGAAAGCCTGTTTAACTCAGGACCTCTTCTTGTTCAGTGAAAAAAACTGTCTGAAAGAGTCCTCTACAGGAGACTGCCTCACTTCCATACTCACCACGATTTCTCCTTATTCCCATGAAATTCATAAATAACACTTGAAACTATTTCAAGGTTGGTTAATTTCCCCACAGACCGTGGTTTTAAACGGATTTAAATATTAATGTGTTTTAAAATAGTAGGCACTTATTCATGAAACAAAAACGATACACTGAAATTCCTCTACTTTTTAAATTACCTCAGAAATGTACCTCGTTTAGGCACATGCTGGCAGCTTCCACCCACTGGAACTCAGATTTTTAAACAAGCTATAAAAATTAAATATATCTTTTATATGTAAATATGAAATATTCAAATCAAGTGATGAAAAGCCATTTTCAAATGGCTTTGACTCTTTCCTTTTTCCATCACTGAATCCAACTGTAAAAGAATCACCATTCTCGGAAGTAATGAAAACATCAATTTGACATGACAACAACCCTGGGCACCTATCAGTGGCTGTTTTTCCAAACATTACCATTTCCATTGCTGTAACACACAAAAACTTTTCCACATGTTTAAGCTCAAACGTTGCAAGGTTAAGTCAGGCACTGAACAAAGCCTTGGGAAAGAGCTGAAGTTTCCTGCAGTGTGAGGGTTGGAAATGTGCATGTAACTGCCTCAAAGCTGATATGGTCTCTAAACTCATTTCATCAACAACTTCAGTAAGTTCCTCATTTATGTTTCCCTAGGCTGTTCTATTTCTCCTAAAGGAAAAAAAAAAAACCCAAAGCCATCAAACCATAAAGCAAACACATTTAGTTTCATAGAAACAAATCAGTACTGGCGTGACATTTAATGTCAGGTGGGTGGTGTTTTCTGCCCTGCCTGGCCAGCAGGGGTTTGGCCTTACCTTCTCTGTTCACTCCAGAGCTGGAGCCGACACCTGTGGCCACCCAGGCTGTGCTCACTTCAGCAGCTGCCAGACCTTAATCAACTTTCTACAATGATTTCTCCAGCAGCCCTCCCTGATCCCCAGCATCAGGTCTGGCATTTAAGCCCAGTGGTAAAATACACTGAGATTTAATCTCTGCTGTCTTTGGTGAACGTCACAGCATTACTTTTAAGCTACTTCACAAACTTTCCAGCCAAAAGACCAGATTCTTTTTTTCAAGATATTTATGAGAATAGCCATGGCAGAAGGGTGCTATAATTGTGTTTATTTCCACATTGCTAGGTTCAGCTGATACAAAAAAACCTTCAGGATTTATACATCTCACTATTTTTTCTTTCAACAATGATTCTGCAGGCAAAAAGAAATTTCAAATAAAATGTATATGTAGGAAAGGGTGAAAAACTGGAAGAGCCAACAACCTTACATTGTTTTGAAAAGTCAAAACATGGGATGACTGAAAAGAGAAATTTCAAGTGTGACTTCCTGGTTTTATTTGTTCTTAGAACTGACAGAAGGACCCAAACCTTTGGCAAACACAGTGCATTTTTTATTTCCTAATCTTTAGCTCACCTTTGTTTAAATAGCCTAGGAACACAGAACAAGTCCTAGTGCATTAACATTGCACTCAGGGGTCTCAAAATCTTTCTGCACAGGTTTCTCTCTTCCCTGGAGAAGTCCTTACATGGTGCAGTTAGAACACATCTCCTTCAGAGCCAGGACTCAGACGACAAGTCCTCAGCTCAAGAAAGACACACCTGAACAGCTCAGTAGCTGTTTTCTCTGCCCAGAGGGTGTTGGTTTCATTCCTGTACCCTGCATTCCTGACAAGCATCAACCTCTTACTAAGATTAACTAAATCTTTGCATTCTTGCCAAGCACACAAGAGTTCTTGTAAATAATGGTGTCTTCCCCATTTCCCTCTCAGTATCATTCCCCCCTTTCCAATTCCCTTCACCACTCTCTTCTTTCACATCAGCTAAAATACATATTTATTACCTTGTACCTGCACTAATATTTACTCACCTAAACAATAAAATAACAGCTTATTATCCTATCCTATTATCTTCATGGATAATGTTCTGCAGAACAGACTCCGGCAGAATTCCTCCTTCTAGCTTGAAAATCCATGCAAGTCAATAATAAACTTTGTTTTCCCTTATTTTGTTTTTATTAATAATATTAATTATTAAATTAATAATATTTTCTTAATAATTCTAGCCCATTTTTTTCTCCTCCTACTAAGACCACCCTTGATTTTTTAGCCGTCCAGTTCTACTTAAATATTAAATAAGGTGAACTGTGAAGAAGAGGGAAAGTTGAGACATGCAAGATTATAGCAACAGGCTATAATGTTATCAGTACTGATTCTTGCAACCTCAAAGTTAAAAATAAAATTACATGGAAATAAAGGAACAGGTAATGGCAATCAAATATGAGTGAGTCTCACAGTCAAGTTTTGGGATAGAAGCAGCATCACCACAAAAAGAACCAAAATCTAATCAAGTCTTAAAAAAAACATGTTTGGTCTACATATTTTAATTCTATAGCATAGCTGTGGGGATGACCAGCAGCCTGCTTAGCACCTTTACACACCAAAACAAAAAAACCTGAAGTGTGACCTTTCAGATGTAATGATGAACACATTTCAAGTATTTGGAAACACTGAGATCACATTTGGTGTGAACTGAGCTCTTTGTACTTCTAAGGATGGTATTTCGCCTTCATGGTACAGCAGAGCATTTCCTGAGACATTTTAAACCAAATTTTATTAGGTTTAGTGCAACACAAAGCCTGTTTAAGTACAGTGCCTACATCTATTAAAAAGAAATATCCACTCCTTAAAATTTATTTTCCTAACTCCTCCCTCTCCTATCAGCTAAAAAATGCTTAGAAGAAAACATCACGTGGTGTAAATCACTGTAGACTCTAAAAGCCTAATATTATTTTTTCCTCTATTTTTCTCCTATGGAGGCTGGGGACACTTGTTGTTTTTACTCAAACTGTATGGAAAATGAGGAAAAAAATTGAATTTGGCACTGTTCCAGAGCTTGCTTACCCCTCACAGTCATGTAGAACTTAGATGGGTCATGAAACTTCTCTCAGTGCAAACACAGTTTAGAAGGGACAGTAACAACAGAAAAGAATTTATAGCACTTCTTAAAGTGATTTAACAGCTGGAAAAAAAGGAGAAACAGCTAACTACATGGGACTAGCCTGTTCCAAATGAACTACCAAGAAGTGCTGCACAAACTACTGATTCCTTGTATAGTTTGGGGTACAAAAGCTACAATTTTATATCTAGAACCTCTAGTTAATAGGCTACATATGTTATATATGTTAATATGCTAATATGTTATATCTAGTTAATATGCTCAAGACCCACATAGAACAGCAGAAATTTAAACAGCTTTTAATTTTAGTTATTTAGAAAGCAATTCTGTGTGCCCATTTGCATATGAAGACTACGCAGTTAAATGTCACCTTTCCTATTCCTCAGTAGATGCAGAATTTTCTTGGTTTTGTCCTCAAGGCTGCATTGATCTCTGTGAGCTGTAGCAGCTCCCAGTTAAACAAAAGTTATGTAAAAATTGCCATCAGTTAATAAAGTACAGGCTCTAGAAAAGCTCACAATGACTGGACTTTACAGGCACTGTAAGACTTAAACCACTGGATACTGAAGTTTCAATAACAGTGAAGCCTTTACAGAACTGTTTAGTCAATAAACAACATTAATTTATATCTATAAATAACCACAGGTTAAATGAAGAGGTCAGTAAAGCTATTATTTCAACACAAAAGAAATCAAACATAGGAAAAATAGAAGGTAAGGGAGTTCTAATTAGAGTTTGTAAGTTAATGATTTAAATCTTTGCCCCTAATTTTGATAGGTATAAAATACCTTGGCTGGCAGAGCCTAATCTCTCCACAAACAGCAATTAATTACTTTTCAGCACACGAGTCAGAGACAATCCTCAAGGAACCATAAACCCTCATCCCTGTGCGGGGCTTACCCTGGTGTGGGTGCGGATGTGCATCTTCAGGCCGTCATTCTTGCTGAAAGCTTTGTCACAGTAAGGACACTGGTAGGGACGCTCACCTGAGAACAAGAGAAGCATCAGAACCCAGAAATGTGCCCTCAGAGGATGAAGGCCTTGCAGCACAGCTCTTCATCAAACTGAACTGCTTTTCTCTTCAAAGAACAGATTTAAACCTGAGAAAAATTACAAATAATCCTGCCTGAGAGGATGCAGCACTGGATCAAAATATTCCACTTGGCTGACGGATTTTGCACTACAATATATGAATACACACAGACAATCTTGGGGGAAATAAAACCAGAAAGAAAACACCTAATGCCCTTGCTCAAACCACATTCTACAGTGATTTACACATGGCCACTTTTATGGTTAGGCATTAACTGCTCCCAAATATTTTTTCTATTTCACATCTAGTCATTACTAGAGGCCTCTGGGTGTCAGAATCCCAATGGAAAATAAAATCCACTCTTTTATAATGCTGTATCTATGTTAGAAGCTGGTTAATCAAAAGTTTCTGCAATATTTGTGTCCCAATTTATAACTGCAATAGAAGCAATCTCAGCATCTCCCTCACAGCATTCCATATCTGAAAGGTATTTGTTTAATGCTCCATTACACTGGTGTCATTTGGCATCGATTTTCCCAAACTCACATTAGTCTAATGTGAATACTGAACTGTTCAGAGACACGCAGTAAAGAGTTTCTTGAGCACCATCATTTGGAAGAAATGGATTTTAATTTTTAACTCTTCAAGCAGCAATACACTGGAATCTCAGTCTACTACCTCCTGTTCCTGTATACACTTGAAAAGCAAAGATCGGGTTGTTTCCATTACAAAACACAGTTGAAAAAATTGTGATAGAAAATTTTCTATTAACAAAATGGATTTTTTTCTACACAACCATAATGCTGAAAGTATCTTTTCAAATCAAGGTTAGTCACAAGTTAAGCAAAGCCTGTTTTATAACATATCTTCTCACGGAGGTATTTCTGCAGGTATAGATTTAACACAGACCAGATGTGAAGCACTTACTAACACTCATACTCGATCTTCTAAAATAGGCAAGTAAGATTAACTACATTTTACGGTTTAAAAAAAAACACAACAAAAAACCAAACCAGACTATTTCACTAATATCCCAACTGCTGGACATGAAATCTCCATATCCACATGTTGTATCAAGATTCAAGGGCACCTGAGGTGAGATGATTATTTAAGGAACAGGATGTCCCACCCTCCCCTATTTTGTAGACAGATTATTTTGTTCTTTTCTGTCTTTTACGCCTGTATAGGTAACGGTGAATGACAGAAGCACAAGAATGGCCAGCAAGGCACTTTTAAACACAAATATTTTTCTCTCTTGTGTTCTGTCGTTTCTCTGAAAGCACAACTGTGTGAATTGGGGGTTGGTTTTTTGTGGTGGTTTTTTTTTTTTTTA
>VWZU01003077.1:22815-65281 GCA_013397095.1 Sterrhoptilus dennistouni | reverse complement strand
TTTTTTTTTTTTTTGGACGATGACAACAATCTCTGTGTTAGAGCTGTGTTTTCACTGAGCAGTTTGATATATGATCCTCTCTCTCCTGACCCTCGATGCCTTTAATTCGTGCCTCCGAAATTCAAACACTCCAACAGTTGTCAGTACTCAAACATTTAATTAATCCAGCTGACATTTTTATGTCTGGGGGCTTTTGAATGGAGAATTTAAAGCTTTCAGCAGATGAGCGATGACAGGTAGGAGTTGTACACTCCTCCCTCTCCCCCCCACCCTCAAGTCTCTTTAAAGAGAAAGACTTCTGCCTTCAAAGGATGGGTTTGTGTTTGTCTGAAACAGATTAACAGCGTCTCTCCGAAATCAACCACGGACACCACGGTGCTTGATGAGTAAAGCCTTAGGAGCTTTCAGCAGAGGCCAGTAGAGGGCAACAACGACTCCACATCAACGTGTCACACCTGAAAAAATCAGGCTCGGAGCTGCTGTTACAAACTGCCCACCGTCAGAAATTTTCACTGCTCCAAAACTCAGGGTTACTAAGTAACACAGAATGCCAGCTCTAACTTTACGTTCAAGCTAGGAGCCCATCTTGTTTTTCTGAATTATATAAATTTCCCATGCACTTGTGTCAATAATTGCCAGTAAAACTACTTAAAAGATGTTCATAAGTAATTTTACTGTTGCTCTTCTTTTTGCTATTTTCTTTCACCACTGGAGCCTGCATGCTTAGAATTTATTCAAGTGTCCTGGTTCTTACACAAGCATCTACCCCATGCATACATATCTTCTCAACTTGTAACTTATCTTCTACCTCAAAAGGTTTTAGGATTTTACAAAACTAAGAGTGGGCCACTTAAAATACATCTGTACTAGCAACAGGCAAGTTTCTTAGTAGAAATTGATTACTAATTGGTCTCTGTTGTCTGTCTCAGAAGTGAATAAACTGCCCTCTCACAATGCATTTTTTTTTTTGCTATTTACTGCCTCAGGAGCCCAGACAACTTAGATTAAATATCTGGTCTTGTGGACAGCAGATCTGGCAAGATTATTACAACTCTACACATCACCTTCTCTATCTTGGGTTCATATTAACTTCCTTCCTTGCTTCTGAGCCAGCCTAGGCAAACATTATTCATGCTACCAGTCACTTTCTCATCAGAACGATTCCAGATTCCTCAAGGAGACTATTGGGAAGCAGGTGTTCCCCAAGAGAAGACTTACACACTCTGTCCCACTCTAAGTCCTGTAAGATAAACAGGAACAGTTTAACTTCCTCTTATCCTAAGACGGCAACAAAGTAAAGACAGATTTGAGAGAATGAATGCCAAAAATATTCCTCCCATACATGAAGGCTTGCTGAACTGCAACATTTCATAGAAAACTATTGCCAGTGTCCACAAAGGAGAGGGGTTTGTGCTTGCACAAAGTTTAGAATTGTCACTGAGACAAACTGGAGAGCAAGGGCCATGTGATAAAAGCTCCTGGGAAAGTGGCGTTTTCCATCAGGGCTTTCCCATCCATCTCCAGCCAGACAAGGACTGCCAAAACCCCATTATAAACATGGCAGTAATAAACTTCAGGTTGTGTATGAGAAATTGTGGAGATTTCCAGAAGCAAAATTCCTCTGATCAAAAAATGAATGGATTGGTAACAAGGAGATTAAGAGCAAAAGCTACCAAGACAAGCGAATTAAATATCTTGCAAGTCACGAACATCTATTTCTCTTGTCTTCACAAGAAAGAGTTACTAAGAACCAAAGTGAAAGAAAGTGATTTCCCCTATGATAAACTACAATTTCTTCTTGGATTTGCAGCCAGAAGAACATTTATGAGATGGTGTCAATTTTTGGTAACACCATACTAAGAGGGGGTGGTGCACTTTAGTTTAACTCAATGCCAACTAACAACTCTGCCATTTGCACTCTGTATTTTTATACAAACACATTTTTATATATAGCTATATATATAAAATATAGAAACATTTTTGTGTTTGGGTGTTTTTAAAATCTGCTCTCTAAACAAAACTATTTATTTCATTAAAATAACAGACCAGTGAAGCAAGTCAAATGTAAGAATTGTTAGCTTCACTCCTACCCACACAGCTGATTGTCATGTCCCTGCTGTTCCAGAACAAACTGCTCAACACATTAATGGCACTTCCGTACAAATAACCCCAAATAAATAATCCTGGGATAAATTGCAGTGGATTTAGCATAATTCAAAGTCTAGACAATCTACTTCCAGATTTTGCATGAACAAAAAAACCAAAGCTTTTAACATAATAAAAATAAATTTAACCTTAATACAAGGATTATGAAAAACAATTCCATAATTGAAAAACATATGGGATCTTGATCTGAAACCATGTCATAACAGAACTATTTTTTTTTCTCCACCATCTCTAGCTTGAGATCACAATACCTAGTGAACCTTAATGTAGCTTCAGAAGTTAAAACCAGATTCTCCAATTCTGGTTTGACTCAGGAGAGTTTCCCATGAGACATCTGCAATCAGAGGCATTCTAAGGCAGGATTTACACTGAGTTTAGCACACAGATCTCCCAAACTCAGATACAAAACAATGAAGAAGCAAATCCATCCATACATTATTTTTGAAGATTTCAAGATTTCAGTGGCTACAGCTGGACATTCAGTAAGGACTTTGACACAGTTAATCAAACTGGTCACATGCACTGCTATTTTCACATCCTATTTTGCTGAGCCCCCCCCCAAAAAAGGTGTTTCTCAAGTTAGGTGGAAGCCTGACAGAAGCACCAATGTTAGTGATTACTTCAAAACAATGATCTCAAATAAAACTAAGCAAATATGTACTTTACAGGTGAGAAATGCATTCCCATCCGATGAGAAAAAATGAAAAAGGAAACATCCAACTGAGAAATATCTGAATTAATCTGAAGAGACTGCAACAGAAGTGTCTGAAGAGCCAGCAAGCCAAAGGAATAGACTAATTGCTCTTTCAAACCATACCCAGGCATTACTTCTATTTCATCTGTGAAATTTGCAGTCCTGTTTGCAGCCCCTGTTCCCCTGCAGCTTGCTTAGTCACCCAAATACAATTCTCGGGTATTCATGTTAGCCTCCAAGCAGGACTCCCTGGCTTGCTGTCTTTATTAGAACTCAACTGCTCAGTTAAGGAACGAAGAGTTTGATTTACACAGTGAAATTATCAAGGTGGGGGTTTTCTTATACTTTTAATATGTTGCTGCTCAGTTGGGGTATTCAGCATCAATGGTTTTGGTCAACACTCACAAACATCAGAAAAAGGCCCACAACAAACTGCACTGAACAGCAGAGCACGTGCAGCAGATGCAGCCTCAAGGAATTCCCCTCTTCAACTTTCTTTACAAAAACAAACAAATATAGTAACAGCAATGTGGTCCCTCAGACTGTTCCACAGACCATTTCCCATGTTCTAGATATAGCTCCCTTTCAGATACTGAACTATTCATTATTGAGATTAGAAGGTTGTTTCTTAAATAAAAATTATTATGTTTTTCTGTACAAACACATATACGTGCATTATTTCAAAATATCAGCTTTCAGAACAGTTAGAGCAAACTGTAACCCTTTTTCCAGTCCTAACTCAAGCCTGGGGTAGGAGAGAGGGTTAGAAGGGAGCCTCCACCATTGCCCAGCTGTGGTGGAAGGAGCACAGTTCACCTGGGGAGGAATTTGGAGGCCATCTGGATCACATGTTTAACACTCCTTACCAGATGATCCACAGGACAGCCCGGAATGGGAATTTCAGGGGGCCTTTTTTAGTCAGAGATAATCTGGGGTGATGACAGCATTCATCAGCAAGTAAGGATGGGCAAAAGGTTAACGGATGTAACAAAATCATAATCTGTGACATCTGCTTTAGAACACTGCCAGAGAGGGCACCTGACAGCTCCATACATTTATCCTCAGCTGCTCTTGCCCTTAAACAGTGCTCCCATTCAATTAAAAACTTTGTGTCCTTAACTGAACATTAATGCACTATGCAAATATGTACACACAAACACAAATAAACCTAAAATACACAGATTTGAATTTCTCCCATATGGAAAGGGACTTCCTTAGGATTAAAAACAAAATTAAACAGGAACTCAATGAACCCAGTGATTCCAATAGAAGTTCAAGTAGAAAATGCCAGGAAACCAACCACTGAGTAAAGATCAAAAATTTACAACTCAAGAAAATATTCAGTAAATTTCACCACTTTGGTGTTGCAGGCCTGTGAAAAAACGAACACCTCTTCAAAATAATGAACTTCCTCTTGTGTAGAGGTGGCTATTTTCTACATCCTGAGTAGCATCTTCAAAAGCACTGAATGCCCTGCTTCTCTCAGGCATTTCTGTAATTTTGACCAGCGATTCCAGGGACGGAAAAGAACGGAAGAGCAATCAAGAAGCTTGGCCAACTGTAGCAGTGAGCTGATTTCCTTAGGACATCTGGACTAGTCTTAATCCAGACTAGACAATAAAAAGTGATCTGGCCTGTGCAAAATCCTGGCCTGCCTTCTTCTCAGCCACTAAAGCACTCCAAATTTAGCACTTGAGAAGGTACAGAAGTCCCCACACAGGAACAGCTCTCTCATGCCAAGAGCTAAGTAACTCTGTGATCTGAAAGATAAAATATTTGAGGACATCAACTGAGACAAGACCCAGAAACACCAAAAGCACAGGTAATTTTATACTCATAGTGGGCCAGATGAAGAAAGAGATAACTCTGCTCTGGGAAGAGTCCTGTGCTCTGAGAAACACTCCTCAGGTATGGGGCAATTACAGACATTTTCTTACTTCATTTTAACCAACATTCAATTCTGGCAGACTCTGAAGACAAGAGATTAAATGCCTCTGTTTTTTCAGGTGGTTTGTTTCCTCACTGATGACGAATAACTCTAAGTTTGTGTATTTGTGAATGCTTTCTAACCAAGCTCCAACACTCATTTTCCAGGCACCAGGGAGAACTAGAATTGGTTTCATGTAAATCAACTACGTGCATTTCCTATCCACTTAAAAATAGTCACACATTTAATAAGAAAAAATCTTAAATTCTATTCTTTAAAAATACGGGAAAACCAGAAGGCTTGAAACACTTTTTTTTCTATTACTTGTCTTTTTCTAAGTATTGCTCCATGCTTTAATTTTTGAGGAATGGAAGTGGTATTTTCACAGCTGAGGTGGTTTGTTTTCTGCGAAGCTTAGGGTTTAGTCAAAGAATTCAGATTATTTCTAGTTAAGACCAATAAAATGTTTGACCTATCTGGTCCATCAAAATTACCATGAATATAACTGAGATATAGGCTATTTGCCACTCAATCATAAAGATGCAAATGAATCATAAAGACTAGTAAAAAACCCTACAAAAGAAGACTATCTGAATCCATGCAGGAAAGCATGAACTACCATTATTACTTACTTACAGGCTCTCATCAGTTCTACAGTGATATCAAGATTTTAAGTAATTTTAAGTAATAAATAAAAACCAGACACGACTTTAAAGAACAAACCAGTTCCATTCTTTCCAGCTATCAGTGGAGTTAAACAATCTGATTTCTCTATGAATGGAAAACGTAACATCTATTACTTCAGGGAACTCAATGGTCAACTAAGTCTTTTAAAGAACATGCAATAATCAATCAGCAACTCATTTGATCTAAAGGTGTCTCACACAAATAATCTACCCCTCAAAAGAACATTTCCTCATTCATGGGTACAGACAACAAGAAGCTGACAGCTGCATGAAACTTTACAGGTATTCTTAAAGATATAGCTGTTGTCTAGAGATAAACAAGACAATGATGTATAAACTGAAAGGTTTAGAAATGCAGAATCCTTATCCTTTGAGGCCTTCTGCAAGCTCCTTTTTAAACTGAGTAGATAAAAGAGGGATCATTTATAAGTTATTAATAGAAAGAACTCATCTGTAGACATTTGCAAGCTGTTCACTGACTAGATACAGATACATTCTTTCACATACTCCATTGGCATATGAGAGGAAGTTCCTTCAAGTTTGCCTTTTATGTTTTTTCCTATGTAAGAAAATATAAATTACTTGAAAGGCAATTTAGCAGAAGATCTGCTGGAATCAGGATCCTGGCTGTACATCATTCTGTACATGAACAAACAGTTGTTTGTTTAGCTATTAAACCTTTGGTGATGTATTTTACACCATAATAAATTAAAGTTATCCTGTACTTGAACTCATTACTTTCTTCAACTACTTTGAACTCTTCTGTGTTCAGAGATGACTGAACTACATTTAAAAACCAAAAATCTTTATTACTATAACTCCACCACTAATATTTTGCTTGCCCAGGAATTTTGTCTTAGAAATGCAAAATTTGGACTTAGACATTTATACAGTTAAGACTTAAGTGGGATGTTAAGTATGCTCAAAAACTTGGTTAAGTTGTAGAAATGACACTACAATGGCAAAATTAAGTGCCTAACATCAGGCTCTCAGTACAGGAAGCATTTCAAGAAGGCCATCAGCACCTGAACTTACATATTTTTGAAATCTTATAAAGCAATCTCTTCTTCTATAAATTGAAAAGGTAAGAGTAACCTGTTGGTACAAAGGATATAGAAGTTTGTGGTCCAAATGCTTTTTGCTGTTTTAATATAATCTCTTGGTATTACCTTTTATTCATGTACATAGAAGTAAATTTGCAGAGAACCTTCTCAACCCGTTTAAAAAACAAAGCTGCTTTTTTTCACCCAGAAGAGCATGTAGTATATAAGAATGACACAATAAGTCATGGCTTTCAAATGACATAAAATTGAAAAATTTATCTTTTCAGAGAACATCCAGGACAGATGTAAAGCTACAGTTATCTTACTGGCTTATTATCAGGACTTGGACTAACTGTGATGGTAAAAGCAAAATAAGGTTATATTTTAACCTATATGTGCACGTAATTTTCTGGAAGACATTTATGGTCATTAATTGCTCCTCATCAGTCTTTAAATAACAGTAGGGAAAGGACAGCATAGAAAGGACAGAATTACAGTTAAATCCCTTAATCCTCCTAACTCTAAAAGAAGACCTGCAACTCTAAAAACTCTACCTGCAAATATAAACCACTTCAGAACAACTTTCACTGTTGCACAACTTGATGTGCTACATCCCAAGGATGGAAGGGATTAGGACACAACTAATTAGGAAGGCAACAGTATAAACAGCAGACAGATAAAATGTGTGTGCGTTTACACCCAGATCACACAGGCACACACACACCACAGCAATTAACACCTTTCAATAGATATGCATAAAGCAACTGAGAAGCTGCACAAACTGCAGCCAGAAACTGCTAACATGGAAAGTTGCTTAAAACTTCAGGGAAGCAATTAACCTCCCAGCCCCCGGATTTCAAGCCCATGGAGCAGACCGTAGGATTTCTTTTACAATTTATGAACAAGCCAAGGAATTTATATCACAGTCAAAAGATTCTTTTGCTGAATTAACCCCAGCTCCCTGTGACCCTAAGAAGTCATAAACCAACAGGATGCAGAAGAGGGAGAATGTGCTCTAGTGTTTCAGCTGACCTGCAGAGCGCTGTCTGTGTCATGCCAAGGCTGAAACCCAGATGATGAATTACAGAGCAACACCCAGGTTCAGAGGCAAACATCACCCCCTTCCCTCTGTACAGGCACATGCAGACATGTTCACTCACCCCAAACCAGCTCAGTTGCTGCAAAAGGCCAAGTGCTGTTTGGGCTCATTTACAGAGTCTTATTCTAACAAAGAAGAAGGAAGAAAATTGCTTATCCAAGAAGCATGCATGTCTGTGTGTAAGAACATTTAAGAGCACGTGCTGCATATTAAATAAAAGACAAAACCCCACTGAGCTTCTCTTTTTGTATACGGATTATTAAGCATACCAAAAATACAACTCCAAAGCAGAACCAGAGAGGTACCCTAGAACCTCAGCTTTTGTAAAGAATAATTTAATGAATATAAGGAGGACAAGAAGTGAAGCATAAATCTCATTTAAAATAACCTCTACCCGAATTTATTTTGTAAATACAGAACAAAACCTCTCACACAAAGTAGATAATAAAACAAAGTCTAGCTGACCACAAAGATAAAATGGGATAATGCAAATGTCTGGACACAGACCTCAAAGCTCATCACCTGTAATCACTAAGACAAGAGATCTTCGAGATATTTACATTTATGGTGGACTGCTGAGCTGCACCAAAAGCTCAAGGCTTATTCAGAAGGATGAATCATCTCCTGAAAACAGACTGTGGCTGCTTGTTTCACTTCTAGCTCAGAATGCAAAATAATACTTTGAAGTCTGACCAAAGAGAAAAAGGACAGCACAGTTTTGAAATTATTCATTCAAACCCAAAGAATTTAACAGCTACCAATACCCTGAAGTATTAATCACTGCAACATTTAGAAACCAAACATTCTTCTCTGAATAAAGTAAGTTTGTGGCTCCACTCTTTGATGAACTGAAAATTTCTTATTGCTCAGAAATTCCTTGAAAAGTTGTCAAGGATTCTCACATTGTAGGGAACTTAAAAGTGCTCAAGGTTTTTTTAACCCTGTTTGCAGATGACCTGGATTTCCTTCAGCAGTTCCCCTTATGTTCTTTGGGAATGATGCAAGCTATTCCTCAAAAAGCCATGTTTCCTCAGGCTCACTGAATTTTGGACAACAATTTCCTCTCGTGATCAGTGCGCTTGTGCCTTCGAGTACAGCACCAACAAAACCATCTTCCCAGAAATGTAACTTGGACCCAACTATGGCATTTTTCTCACTCAACCTCACATTAGGTATTTTGCCATATAATAAAAATGTTCTTTTTAAACCTAAAGTCACAGCTTAGCAGCAACTTCCTCCCATTTTTCATCAGGATAATCAAAAATTGGCCAGGAACCGTAACAGAGTGACAGAAACAACCATGAAAAATCTATTTTGGTTAATTCTCACAATGAAGGATGCAAACCACCAAAAATGGAATTGACACTGTACCAGCAGCAAGACTGAAAGAGGAAAGGATCAGAGTTTATTTATCACAGGTCATTATAAAGGAATTTAGCAAGGCATTTTTCCTGAATTAGTAACTGTACAATGACTGCTTCTAGCTTCTTAGGTAAAAAAAGAGGCCTTGAAATTTTCCCTCCTGCAGCATTATTCATTCATCACTTGTTTCCACAGTCCACATTGCTGTAATTCCAACCTGCATCATCTCCTGGCAAGGCAGTTTCTCCCCCTGCATTTAATTTACAAAGGCACTAGAAATCTTCAGTGCCTTTCTGCTTCAAGTAAGTTCAAAATGTCACAGCCTCCTCTAATAGAGGTTACAAACTTTGCAGGGCTCTATACTCCAGGTTAGAGGTCCCTGGTGTGCGGTTTCACAAAACTCATGTTAGCACAGCTCCTAAATTTAGGAAAGCCTGCTTGATAGAGCTGAAATCTAACTGGTAGCAGCACACATGTGAAAAGTATTTTTACTTTGACACCTCCAGAGCATTTTCCCAAGAGCCATCCTTTGAGTTTGAAAAACTGGGGCTTTCTGCTCCATGCAAACTGATGGGTAACATCAGCAGCACACAGAAATCACTGTCATCTCCCTGCAAACCAAGCTTGGTTATGCAGAGGGAACAAAATGCCATGCCAAAGGCAAATCTACACCCTTTTATGTTGGAAACAAATTACCATAAAGAAACCTCTTTCCAGCTACCTGATGCCACTTATTTGAAAGAAAGTGTAAACTTGCAAAACTAAACCTGACAACAGCTTTCACACATTGAGCAGGTAAAATGTCTGACAAAGATGCTGTGTTATGCCTACCTGTAAATTTGCCTGTTTGTAGACAGATAAAGTCTGGACATAGAGATACCTTGTTACAGATTTAGAAAGTCTTCTCTGTTCATTATAATAAATACCTGTATGGCTTCGAATATGAACTCTCAGTGTCCCATTGCTTGCAAACTTCTGTCCACAATACGGGCAAATCTTCTCTTTTTCTCCTGTGTGAGTCTACATGGGGAGGGGAGAGATAAGAATGACTGTTCAGCATTAAATAAAAGTGAAATATGGAATATTTAACTGCATTATCATTGACTGCTATTACCTCTATTACATATTTTTACCATCACACCAGGCAAAGAATCTAATTAGCTCTAGGTGGTAGAGGATTGAGCAGGAAAAGAACATTGTAACTATCACCAGCATTAAATCAGTTTGTGTTTGGAAATCAAGCTTTTAGGGCTAGAGGGCCTCACTGATATAAGAAGAGTAATTTCAAAACAGAAAAAAAAAATTACAAGTTTTCCCATCCAACCACCTGTGTGGTCAACAGCAAGATCACCCTGAAATGAATTACACACAAGGTCACCATCATTTTTCACTCTGTACTTTCAACACACAATTCTGAACTGAAGATTTATCCATGTATTGAATTACTTTTCCTTATAACTGTGGTGCTCTTCTCCTTATAACTGTGCCTGTTCTTTTAGTGGAGAATTTCTGATGACTTCATTTAGAAGTTAATTCAAATGAGATAGGAAAGATAACACATTCAGTTATATGTGCAGCTGACTATTTGGGTTTTGAGCTAGCACATGACCCTCTTCAGACATAGAAATTAATTCTTACTTTGATGAAAGACACTGAAATTACACAAAATGCTTCATTACATCATAAAAAACCTATCTCACATAGTACATTTTATGCTGCAGCTGAAGCAAGAGTAAATGAGATCTCATTTCAATTCTGGATGGACTTGCACTGTTTTCATTCCCTGACAATAATGATATGAACATTAAACTCCTCTTGATTAGGATACAGTTATTTGGAAATAATTTGTACCTCCAGCAGCAACACTGGGATATACCAGGCAGACAGCTACTAATTCACTCCTAACATTCAAATACCAAAAGGATTTCTGGGAGCAGTAGGGTACAACCACAAGACTCACAAAGACAGTGAGTCCTAGTCTGACAGGAGCACAAAGCAAAAGCAATTCCAATTTTATACATATATATGAAGCACATACTGTATGGCAAGCAATACATGCACGACGTTTTTAAATGAATTCTCACAATCTGAATTAGGTGGCAACACCTGAACTGACTTTTCTCAGCTGGTTTTTCTTGATTCAATTATTTTCTTTGCATTTGTCCCCTGGTAACACCAATCTTACATCAGGCCAAACTAGTGAAAGCAAGCCTCCTCCTGAAGTTTACCCCAATTCCATTGCAGAGTTTGGTAGAAAGGAGGGTGGTAAGAGCAGTGCAGCCAGGCCCATCCTGCCACACACCTGATGCTGGAGCACCTACACTGAATTTGTACCAAGCACCAGCTGTGGATTCTGCTGGGCACCAATAACCCCACTATTGCAATCAGCATTTCAGGATAAGGACAATCACAGCTTTCTACTGAAAAACCAGAAAGGCAGAAGCAGCTGGGGATTCTACACTGAATCACAACTTAAAGGACACAGAAGAAATGCTCAGCTGATTCTACTCACTTTCTTATGGCTCTTCAGGACTGAGGGTGTCACAAAAGCTTTGTCACACAGGTCACACTTGTATTTCTTGTGTCCATCATGTACAACTTGAATATGAACGTTTAATGTGTCCTTTCTTTTGAAAGTGCCATCACAGTGATCACACTTGAAGGTCCTCTCACCTAGAGAGAAAAACAGGTTTTCCTGAACTATCATCCTCTTAAAAAAAAAAAAATCAAAGTGTATGTTTATAGAGAAACATAGGTTTCAGGAAAACCTACAATTCACACACAGTGAGTTATGTATTTTGGATATTCTGCAAATGCTTGTTCATTAGAATACACATTACTAAACAGGTTTTTAACATTTTCCCCCTCATCATTTTTAACATTTAGCATTGGGGGAAAAAATTATGACATCCAATGCTTTAAAATATTGCAGAAGCTGTGAGAGATAATTGTAAAAGAACAAACTAAACATGCCAATCCAATAACTCATCTAACAGAAACACTTATGCAGGATTAAAAGAGGAAAGATTTGTGGTTTTCTTAGTCATGCCAGTGTGAACATTCTCCAAAGTACTGACTTCTAAGCCACAAGGATTTTAGATCATGAGCATTTTCTAAAATCTAAATTGTTGATGTTCAAAGGGTTGAATGATAGTCTAGGGCTCTGCAAGTATTAAAGATGGAGAAAATTCCACCAAGAATAAATCTTAACATGGTCAACTAAAAAAAGGACAGAACGCCAAGAAAAGTTGCTCATGAGGGAAAATGGCCACAGCATTTCTCTGAGCTGCTCCAGTTCTATGCCAGAGGCAGCAAACATGAGCCTGGCCTGGCACAGGAGAGACAATCTCAGTGTCAAGCTCTAAACTGGATTACCTACAAAAGCTGAGCAAGTCACCAACTTATCTCTGTCTCCATTTGTCCTTTCTTAAAATGGAGGAAACACTATCACACTCAAGGCAGAAATAAATTTCTTGCCATCAGACCTCAATTCATTGCTGGATTTTCTACAGTGTATTTGGATTTGCATTTAAGTGCATCTGAAGGCAAGGTTTGAATTTGGCTCTGAATTTTTTAACTCCCTGGGTACAAAGTTGAATCTTAATACCAATTTAACACAGCAAGTTGCAGAGTGGAGCAAGGTGCCACATGTTTGTTTTTCTCAGTCACATATGAGAAGGGAGAAAGCTCTTTTTCCTCTGACACTCACTGTTGTGGATTAACAGATGTCTTTGCAGAGAGAAGGGGGTTCGGAACAAGGCTTTGCACTCCTCGCACTGGAAGGGCCTCTCTTCGGAATGGGTCTGTGGATGGAACACAACGTGTCAGAGGCTCATGGAAATCCATCAGCTGCCACAGTTAAATTTCTAGGCAGGACTCAGGAGGGGATATCACAACTGGGAGCACCAGGGGATGAAGAACTAAAACAATCATTGTGCCGTTATTCAGGATCCTTAAAGCCAGCAAAGTAGCTCATCAGTAACTGTGCCTTCCCCATCCTCACAAGTGTCACACGAAGTGGGCACTTAAACAGAAATAACAATACAGAATAACCAGAGAAAAAAACTACAAGGTCAGGTGCATTGCTTCAACTGAACTAACACTAACACTTATTAATATGAATAAATCCTTTAAAGTTGAACTCATACAAACCCCTTCCTTGTCGGTTAAGTTTTAAGGTAAAACCCATCTGATTTTCGAGACAGCACCTAAAATTTGGCAAAGAAAATTCCTCAAACCATGAAACCACTTTTATATATAGCTTCTTTTATTTAAAAACAACACCAAACAACAAAAACTACCAGATAAAAACCAAAGCCATGGAAGCAACAGTACTGAGATTTTTGTTGGCTGTAGAAAGATTCATTGTAGCTAAAAAACAGCCTCAAAGCTATGAATAAAATAAAAGGCTAAGCTTGGATGAATCTCCCAGACCACAGAGTTGCTGAAGCAATTTTTTTTCCGAAGCTTGGGAAACATCCAGCTTTATTTTACTTTTATAAATTCCAAAGCACTTTCCCTGTTTCCTAGTGTTTTTAAAGCTGTCCCACTGTAGATAATAAGTTGGACTGATTAATTTACTATCTACCCTATTTCCTACTATTTTTTGCAAAGGAAAGCAGGTTTTTAAAGCATCAGCATATGAATATTTTATTAGCTCATGAGGACCTTATTACAAACTGGAGTGCCCAGAGGAAAAGGAGATGGACAGTAAGTGTTTTACAATATGCAGGAAATTAGGTAAATGAGTTAATTTGGTAGACTAAGGGCAAATATTAGCATAGTACAAGATACATTTTTATAATCTATTTCTGCTATCCAGAATCCACACAACTGGTATTCTACTCCTTCAGCTGTGGGGAAACGGCATAATTCTTGAGAGGCTAGCTGAGGGCCTTAAACCCAGTTTGATTTTAACATCGACGTCCTCTCACATACACACAGCACCAAAACCTGAGTGTCCTGCAATGGTATAGGGAGGCCTTGGGTTCAAATCCAATTCCTTGACCTCAGCCTGAGTCAGTGAAAGCAAAAAGGCTGCTGAAAGACCATCACAGGTGTGCAATATACTTCATGTTCCTTGAAATCTGCTGCATGCTCCAGTCCAGACTCTACAGGGTCCCATCAGAGCTGGCATGACCCTGCTCAGCCCCCCGGCAGTGAGGCCAAGGATTGACAGGACATGAAGAGACTGAACTGCCTTCTCACCTCAACAGGGGGTTCCTCCAGAACAGGGTTGGGACACATTGCCGAGACACTGTGGGGAAGCTCGCAGTGCTGCTGCCTGTGCTGTACCTGTTCTGTGGATAAATAGAAGGGTTCAGTCTCCAGAGCTGTCAATCTGGCACCTTCCACGAGCACAAAATTCATGTTGCTTATTTAAAAAAAACGCCCTGGTTTGGAACACCCACCGGGTGAGTGACAGTTCTGAAGAGCACAGTGATTTGTACAGAACTCCTCCTCATCATCTCTTTTATATATACTCTCCTCATCTCTTGATCAAAATACACAGATTCATCTGCACATCTTAACTTCCCTACAAAAAAAAATCACCTAACTAGGCATACCCACATGCAAAGGTACACAGATCATCCCAGCAACTGAGGACGGACTCTTTGGGAGCATTTCATGGCAGCCTTTCCTACCAAAGCATCTGTGGAGGCTTAAGCCCAGCCCAAGGCTACTTATTCCCAACAGATAAACTGATGGAACACAGTTGTTTCAAATAATTATGCTCCCCAGGACGAAACAACCCTGGATTAGCCATAAACCCTTTAAAATCCTGCATCTGATGACCTATTTCTGCTGACTGTCATGTCCTCATATTTTGTTCTCTGAACTCATCCTCTGTACACAGCAACAAAAGACCAGATGGAGCAAAGACATCTCCTGCATGGAGGTAATCTGCACTACATGGCTCAGAACACACACCCCCACCCAGCCTAACCTGCAGGAAAAGTGACTCCTTTTATCTGTAGCACAATCCCTTTTTGCCTCCTCATTTCAGAGACTGCTCTCTAGCCTTGTCACAGAAAAGGAACCATATTCAAATGACCATTTAAGTCACAGCCTGAGCTCTCACAGAGGACATTTGAGCTGGTTCCACATCCCAGAACACTTGCCAGCCTTGACACCTCCAAGCAAGGGGCAAAGCCAGCTTGCACATGCAGCTCTGCAGAGCAGTGCAGCCCCTGTTTGCAGGAGCAGCAGATCACAGAGGCACCACAGCT
Organism: Sterrhoptilus dennistouni; assembly: GCA_013397095.1. Classification (NCBI taxonomy): domain Eukaryota; kingdom Metazoa; phylum Chordata; class Aves; order Passeriformes; family Zosteropidae; genus Sterrhoptilus; species Sterrhoptilus dennistouni. Next base: position 50,074 of record VWZU01003077.1, on the reverse strand, counting down.
CCAGCCTCAGCAGTGCACCTCTAAGAGCACAACAAGTGCTAAGTTAAGGTTCACATCCCAGTGCTCCACTGAACAGAGTAGACATGCTCTTGGCCACTCCACTGTATCTGCCAGTGAAATCCTGTGAAATGTGAGGAACTAATCTCCTTCTGCACTTTTGAAATGACCCAACAGACACCCGCATCTGAAAGATGTTTAAAAACACATGCTGTGGGAGCAACTTTTATTCTGAGACTTCCAACATGAAATCAGGTTAAAAAAAAACCCACAACAAGAATTACAGAAACAACAGCAACAAGTTTCCATCTGAAACACAAATCAAGAATTCAAAGGCACAAAATGTATCTGTATTCTCTTATATATAAAAAGGATGCAAGCCTGCTGTAAAATCCAAAGGTTAAGCATGTTGCTATCAAACTTAAAAAAGGTATGTTTTCTGTCAAATGCTGTTGATTTAAGTGTTTTCAACTCCTATACCCATCATTCCTACTGCAGGTATCTATGCTCCCTGCTACTAGCCCAGTAACCTAATCCTGATACTCAGAAAAGTTTTTCCACCCTGAAATTAGAGTTCAATTCTCTTCCTCCAAAAGAAAATAAACCTGGGAAAACATCTTACAAGAAACACACATCTGAAAATCACTAAAAACCCAAGCTGAAGAAATACATAGAAGCGTTATACACAATCAAGTTTTACATTCACACTGTTCCTGGATCAGCATTCCTGTGAACAAGCATGAGAACAACTGTTCTCTTTCCCTAGGCACAGCCTTCCCAGAATCATGGCACTCAGAACTATTTTGGCCTCCCAAACCACCACATCCTTGAGTTGTATGGTACAACTGGCTTCTGTGCACACACATCCAGGCTCCCCTCTGCTGTCTGTCACCTCTCCTCCTGTTGTTTCCTCAGTGGAGAGAGGTGTGTCTAAAAAGCCACTCAGGCCATCCATGTCAGTTTCCTGTTTCTTCTGTTCACCTCCTCACTCACCAAGTGAATTTAGAGACCCACACATGGATGGGTGAACAGCCACAGCTGTTTGGGTAATCTCTATGCAAACACAGGAACAAGTTTCTCTCAATCTAGAGCAGAGTTGATTTACAGCCAGTGCTAGGTGCAAACAGGTCCAGGAAACCAGCACTCCAACGTGCTTTAAGGAATTCTGTCAAAATTAGGTACCCACTAAAGCTGTCTAAATTTTAATATTTTTCCCATTAAGTGGAGCCTCTAATCCTTGCTTATGCTGGTGCTGCTGCTGCTTTAAACACAGAATTGGGTCAAAGTGTTTACTCCTTCACACTTAATCCTGAAGTCCATTTTCAACCCCAACTCCCTACCAGTCATCAATGGGAAGCTAACATCAGGAAACACGTAAAAAATATTCATTTAAAATATAGAGCTACCTTTCTGGATAATATTTTATACATTTTTCTTAGAATATATCCAATCTGCAAGGTTCTGTCCCATTTTCTTAAACTCTAGAACATAAAAGACAATGTAGGGGAGCTAATCTTGTCCTTCAGCAGGCTGCTGCACGCTTGCTTGTTTTAGACAGTCATCACCATTTCATCCTGTGAGAGGCATTATTATTGCTCTTACATGATTTATGGCTTCAAGTGCAAGAGATGGTGCAAAGATCCTGTGCCAAATTCCCAGATGGAATATAACATGAGCCACACTGCGAAAGACTTGGCGATATGGCTATATCAGGGTTGGGATTGTTTTCTTTTTTTTTTTTTAACAGTCTTTTAATTCTGAAACAGCAGTCCAGGATAGAGCCTTGCCATTAGAAATGTAAGCCCAGGTTAAAAACCAATCACAGGCATTACAGAAATTAGGCCAAGCAGATTTGAGCTTCAATCAACACAGGCAGAACATCCCTTTGTGAGTCTATTTTTCAGGTAACGTTTCTTCTGATGTTGTTTTAATATGTGAACACTGCACCAAGTTCAAATTTAGTGTCGTTTGAAAGCATCTGCTGCTAAGTCCAACAATGACTGCAACAGGACTACACACAGCTTTATTCAAATTACTATTTAAAAAAAAATGTATTTGAAGGCGTCTTTATCTTTAAAGCTGTAACATTAACTTGGTAACCTAGTACTTTAAAAAAAAAAAACCAACCGAAACAAAGCAAAAAATACAAACAAAACAAAAAAGTCAAAATGGGATTTATTTGATGTTTTAACCAAGCAACTGTGCTTTACTTCTGCTTATTTAACTGTTTTGTTTACTAGAATTGATTCAGTCTTTTGAGATTTTGGATATAACAAAGAACACTAAAACTACATTCTCCAATTCTTTAATCCCATGTTTATAAGCATGGCAGAGCTTAACGATGAACCACTTAAAAGAAAAAAAAACTGCAAATCTGAGGCTGGCAGACCTGTAAACAACAACAGCAGAGTGCTTTACCTTCTTGTGATTCTTGTAAACATTTCTGTGGGCAAATCCCTTTCCACAAAGCTTGCATTTATAAGGTTTATCTTCACTGTGTATTATTTTGTGTGCAGTCACTTGATCAAGTCGTTTGAAGGACTTATTGCAAACCTCGCAGGTGTAGGGGCGTTTTTCTGCAGAAAATGAGTGGGGGACATTTAATCTCCTGTTTATACAGGGGGAGAAGATGAAAGGCAGAGACAGTCATCTCCTCAGAGAGATTTCTGCAATTAAGTCAACCCAATTAAGATTAAACCAATTAGAAAGACACCTAATGCCCTTTATGTTAGACAGTTAAGTCACTTCACAAAAGATGAGCCGTGGTGTATCTCAAGAAATTGGCACACTCTTTGCAATACTGATTGCTAAAACTAAACTCTGATTAATTAGCTTAAATCAAAAGAGAATGACTTCAAAGAGGAAAACTGTGTTTCCAGATTACAAATGTGAAAGAGGGCATGACAGTTTAAATGTTTTAAAACTTAATTAACAATATACATATTAGCTTCCAAACCCAAAAGTTCCTATGCAAAAAGCCTTTATGCTTCAACTGGTGACTGCAACTGAACTGCACTAATGCTCATCCAAAAGTGTCAAAAGAAAGCCAGGAGCCTCTGAGATACAGATTATGTTACAAGAAATGAGCTTTTGCTGTGAACTGATACCAAGAAAATAGTTCAAATCTAAGCCTGTGCAGCTGTAAAAACCTGCATTTGTTTAAATGCTAATGCATTTGACAGAACAATGTTTGTGTTTCCATTGTATTGCTTGATGTTTCTAATCACTGGTGAGGGACACAGAAAACGCTGGATTTGCAGTGACCAGAAATCCTGGCAAAGCCAACTCGTGCCACACTGCCAAACCTTACAGATGGGACACTCCCAGCTCACAGTGGCCTCGTGCTGGCACAAGGGAACCTTTGTGGGTGGTCTGTGGATGGGTTGGCCCATGAGCAGAAGCTATGAGCCCAATAACACAGACACAGACAAACAGGAAAACACAGTGTGTAGCACAGATCACTGACAGCACACCCAGCTCCCAGCCTCTCCTCAGCATAAAACCTCAGGCACTGGTTTTTCACCTCCTCTCTAAGCCATGTAACAGCCTTTTGCCCCACCCCAGCTCGCTGACCTCCTCTGGCCCAGCTAGCACAAGACAGCTTGACTAAGCAGCAGTAGGAAGACTACACCACTCCACCTGGAATTTTGGAAGCCTTGGACAGTTTCCTTGGAACGTGAGATTGGCTTGCCCAGCTCAGGACAACACAGATTTCATTGAGCCTTCCATAAGAAACTAGGTAAAACTCCACATCCATGAAATGCACATCCACACACACAGAGCTCTGTGCCATTTCTGTACGTTACCTGAGTGAGTGATCCTGTGGCGTTTCAGCTGGTTTGCTGAAATGAATTTCTTGTCACATTCTTGACACTCAAAGATCTCATGGACCTGCAAAATGTATTATGATAATTAAATGTGTGTCTAAAATAAGACCATACCTCTTACACAGACAAATTCTCTAATAGAATGTAGCTACCCATTAGCCAGTAGCTATACTCGTACTTAAGAATATTCTGAGACTTTCCCCTTGCCTGTCCCTTGCTGAAAAACATCATCTCCCAACCAGTCAAAATTCCTAACAGCCAGCAAAAAAATCATCATTACAACTATACTGCAAGTTTAGTTTCTGTTCTGTTTCTAACTACCAGATCCATTTAAAATATCATTATTAGGAAAGCATTAAAAAACCAAACACAGACTAACTTGTCAGGACATTTTCTTCTAGTCAAGACACATGTAAAAGTAACACAGTAAACCACTTCATAGCTTCAGTCAGAATTTTAAAAAACAAGTATTATCACACTCTTGCAGCATTGCTGCTCTTAAAAGCTTTTTTTAAAGCTTTTAAGAGGCCAGACAATGGAGGGGCAGCATTGTCTCAAACTACAAACGCAGCATTTTCAACATCACAGCACATTACAGCATTTAGGACTAAATGCTGGAAAAACAGGAGGCAGTTGAGAGCAACTTCTGGTAAATAAAAAATAAAGATTGCCCAGTAGGGCAAAACACTGTTCAGTGTTAAACAAAAAAGTCAGAAATTAATCCCAAAGAGATGCTTGGAACTGGCAGGTAAAAAAAGGGGGGTTAGGAAGCAGAGAGGATTTTTAACTGTGACTCTACTCACACCAATTTTGCAGGAAGTCCAGCTTTAAAAAGTTTTAAAAGTTCAGAAAGATTCAAGGGTTCTTCATACACACTCTCAAACTCTGACCAAAGTAGGATCTACCTTGGTTTGGTCCCTTGGCAGACAGCACTACAGCTCAATGGAACTGTACAACTCCAGGTAAGAAATCTAAGACATCCAGAAAGGCACCAGCACAAACCAGTTCTACCAGTGACACACAAAACCTGCATTTCCAAAGCCAAAAAAAAGTCTGACTGCCCTATACTTAGAAGTGTCCTTAATCTTCCTTCTTAAAAGAAGAACAAACTGCTTTACCACAAAAACACGTGCTTACAGCAAGAGTCAGCAGCTCAGCCCACAGCTGTACAGGCAGCAAGAGACAGACTCCCCCAGCCCACCTACAAACACTGGAAGTGCAGCACTATCAACTCTGACTGGGAAAAGACACCAGCAATCCTGGGATTTGTTTGAATGTTTCTTCCCTTTCCACTACAGAACAGTGGAGCATCAGTGGAGAGGCCTGGCAGCCTCTGCTACTCATGCGCACTGGCTCACTTTGAAATTTGAGTACCTGTGAACAATTCAAATCCAAAATATGAGATCTTTATACTGAAAGGAATCATTTAGCAGGAATCTGCATCAGTGAAGATTAACAGTCCCCTTGCCTTCCTCCTCATTATTATCACTGTTGAGTGACTGAACTTTGCATTTTAGTCAAATTTGAGAACTCTGTATCAGAATACAGTTAGACAGTTAAGGCACAAGTAATGCACAAGACACAGGAAGCTAAAAATGAGCTTAAATCTGATAGGAAAGCTACAGATGTGAATGACCATGTCTTCAGAAAGTAAACACGCATCAATCCCCTACAGCCATCCTCTTTACCTCCTTTCAATGTGTTTGTCAGACTTCTCTTTCTCTTGTTTGGGCTTGTTTTCTGTTGTTTTACCTTTTTATTCTCTACTTTTATTTCTTTACATTGAAACAGATGGGAAAAAAAATTTGTCTCTTTCTCCTGGTTTTATTTGTTCTTTTCTTACTGATTTTATTGCCTGTACAAATCTTTTTGGCAATGCTGATGATCCTACCCCACTTGCTACAAAAGGAAATTAATTCAAGCAAACAAACAGCGTGAGTACTACTGTGTGCAATCTCCTTCACTATCTGATATAAGTGTGTAAATCGGGAATAGCCATTTTCTGGATGTTTTAAAAGAAAAGCCAATCAAGAAGAGCAAAGAAAGTTTTATGCACAAAACCTTCATGGTGATCAACCATATTTGAGAAACTTGTGTGTCACAGTGTCTGCCTAGAATTACAACTACTGAAACAGAACAAACATTTAATAAAATGGACACACTAACCAGGATATTTTACATTTTAAAGGCCTGATGTGCACAACCTGTGCCAAAGTGTAAAACTTGTAATAACATGTGGCAAGGCACACAATGGTAACAAAATATAGCCCTATTAGACAAAAAGTGCAGGGCATATACTAACACAAGCAAGGAGAAAAACAAATTTAAAAGGAGGGGCCCCACCATTTCCTTTGCATATTTTAATAGATATCATTTATATCCTCAATGGATTCAGGTTATAACCAGGGCATTATGAAAGACTTACAGTTAATCTGATAAACAGTACAATGCATCTTTTTGCAAAAACAGATTCTCCTGGGTTTTAGTGATTTATCAAATTAATCTTACAGGGACTTCCTTTGGGTATAATGGATTCAAAATCTCATATTTGTGGTCCATCTGTATTTCTACATGAACATCCTTATTTCCAATAGATGCTTTTCCAACTGTTAACCCCTCCTTTTCTGGTTACAAAAGATTATGTGCATAGACAAAAAGAAATTAAAAATTTGGGTTTGAGGAAGAATTTTTTTTACTACTGCATAACTACAATAGAAGTAACTCCCCTAAGTGGTATTTCAAAAAGCAGTAAGAAAACTACTGTGCTTTGTACAAAATCTGAAGGCTCACGAGCCTATTTTATGGTCTGTGTGTGTGCGCTATGATTACATAACACAGTGTTTAAGAATGCTGAAGAACAACAGGCAACTCTGACTTAATGCCAGAGAGTACAAACATATCAGCATTTGCTAAGAGATGCACAGAAAAACTTTAGGGAGATATTTGGCTTGAGCAAGTGTGCCTACAAAAACAAACACCCACACTAAACCAGGTTGGCTTTGCAACCATGAAAGAGATCACCCAAAGGCTTGCATTACAGCAGCTTTCAAGTGACGTGAGCAGCGCAGCCTCACATCTCAAGGAAGTCAGTGCCTGCTGTGAGTCAGCCTTCATCTCACTGACCTTTCGATGCTCCTGGAGATTTGCTGCTGAAGAACATTTCTTACTGCACACTGAACACATCAGCTTCTTCCTAGAATTTCCTGAAACAGAAACAAAATACCACCAACATCTTAAAGAGGAAGTGCTAAGAAAGAACCTAAATGTTTCCACTGAGCCTGTGACTTTTCACAGGTCATTTGACTGACATAAGACTTTTACATTTGTATCCCATCTTCAAAGTGCTCCATATCAGGAGCTCTCTGCGGGTGTCCAACAAACCAGTCACTGGTGGAATGTAAATTAAGAAAACCAGAACAATAAAGAAAAAAACCTTTCAAATAGATGTTATCATACACCACCAATCCCACAAGAAGAGCACAATTCTCAGCTGAGAACAGCTCCCTTGGCAACTGAACAGTTCATTTCACCCAGCAATCAATATAGGAGTTAGTGCAGCAGTGATAAAAAAGATCTCAAAACTTAAGTCCATTTTGTTTATTTAGAAAGTATTAAGCATCCCACTATATAAAATATCTATAAGGTTTTTAACTGAACAAAACAGGGAAATCATATTAGTACCAGATCATTAACTCAAATCTTGTCTAAAATGCAAATTACAGAACAAGCTATAGGTCAGCTACCAGACATTTTCCTTTTCTTTTCACAGCTGCTTTAAAAAGTCACAGCCCACTTAAGTGAGTTCATCTATTACTTACCTTGAGAGATTCATTATACTGCCTCACAAAGCCACCATAAACCTAATTCTTTGTTTATAATTTAAGATGCCCATGCAAGATTGTTCCTAGCTTAGGTAAATAAAACACATCCATACTATATTGAACAGCAGAAACATTATAAAAGTAAAAACTTAAGACAAGTATTTATATACACAAATAGACACATACTACTGGAATACACTTAGTCCTTCAATGTGGAATTCATGTATCCCTACATAACTAACAAAAGCTAAGCCTAAACATAACAGTGCTTATGGATGAAAAAAACTATTACTGATACCAAAAAAAGGAGATACTCTCTTGTTAGAATGATTACAGAAAGGTTTCTCTATACTGCAAGAGTTTGGCAGCAGAAAGAGACTGAAAATCTTAAAAAGCATCTCAGTGCTGTCACCATCAACTGAAGACTGTGCGCTCTGGAATTCTGCTGTCCCCACACATGAGGATATTCCTTTGACATGGAGAGAGGACACAAAGAGAGAGTACAGAATTCCAGAACTGAGATGTGTGCTGTGGACCTGAGAGCAGGATTTTGCCCCTTCATGAAAGAGAGTGAAGTTTGAATGAGAACTATTCACAGCACACAGGTATGAAAACACTAGGCCCTAAGAGAACCAGAGGATGGTTTGGTCTGGCTTCCTGCCAGACAACAAATGCTATAGGATTTTATGCAACCCTCATTAAGCTTAATCATTTGATTAGGCAAAGAAAAGACATCCTATTGTGTCCTGACAACACCGAAAAATCAAGAACTCACCATTTCCTGTAGCAGTTTGTGCCAGTGGTTGATTTTCCTTGCTACTGAAACATTTTACTTCATCTACTCTTTGCTTAGTTTAAACTTCTCAAGATTCCTATTACATTTTCTGCAGGAGACTAATGATTCATGTGGCCTACAATGTAGTTTCTCCGTGGGGGAGGAGGAATAGTAACTTTTACAAATAAGTTACTTAATTTTCTATTTGATAGAAACGAATCCATTAAAAATGAAACCAAAGACAATGTTTACTCTGATTTGCAAATTTAAAACTAGGAACATGTCAGAAGGTTTTTTTTTTTTTTCTGAAGAAACTTTTAACTCTTTCTTACCACTGTGAACATTTTCTTTGTGTTTTTTCAGGGCATCCTTGCTCTTGAACCTCTTCCCACAGCTATCTGCCTTGCATATGAACCTGGCATCCCCTCTGCACGCCTCCTTGTGCTGCTCGTAACTACATGGGATAACAAAGAGAGACAAAAAGAAAAAAACCCACATCAGGGAGTGTCTACAGAAACCAGAGTTGTAGCAAGCACTCAGAGCTGAACACATGCTGCACTGCAGAGCTCCAAGGCCACCTCATGCATTACTTACAGCAGAGAGGAATGAAAGCATTTGAGTCCTTGCCCTGTTAGGATTCCCAAACACTACCAAGCTTTTTGGAAAGCTAACATGCAAAGGGAGGCCAGCAAGGACATGACAGCAGTCCTGTAACTCGGACACAAAACCTCGATTCCGAGCTGAAGGCAGTATTGCAAACAGAGCACTGGAAACTTCTGCAGGACTCTCCTGGGCTGATATTCTCTGTGCACTGAAGGACACTAAGGGACAAAGGAAAAAAACAGAGTAAGGGCAACATCCTGCAGCTTACACAGGCTTGCTAGTAGGTATAAACTATATATATATATATATAGCGCTTTTGTTACTTCTGCTCTTAGAGGGGCAACACGTGGGAGCGGACCTTCACAGAGGACAGCAGGCAGTAGCTTGGTGAAACATAGAAGGCGCTTTATTATCTGACTCCAAAAGCTTTTATACATTTTGTACAGAGGGCCAAGATTGGCCCAAAGAGGTTACAACCTCCTGACTTCATTGGTCAATATGACTATCAGCCAAGTTCTCTCTCAGAGAACAAGAATGCAAAACATACAGATAAATTCTAAGAATACAATATTGTTTACATGAAGCAGCGTGAGAAGCTGCTGCAAAGACTCAAACACTTGAAAGCAAGAAATGCAAGGGTGACATGCTTTACAAAAAGTAGGTTAACAATCTGTAATTAAATGTATAATAAAAAGTAATATATCTATCTAATTGTAAGGAAATACATATAAAAGCAACAAAATAAAACCAGTTATGCTTCTGTGCAGAAGCATAATTCTAAGAGATTAGACTTTAGTGACAAAACTGCATATTTACACTCTCAAGGACGATAAAGACATGTTTTTAAATCTCACATCTTTTATATTTCTATTTTGTTTTTCCATCACCCAAATATTTAATTAAGCACACATGAAGCACTGGTCTTCCCTTTTTTTTTTCTGAAATCTTACGTTAATTCTGTACCAGCATCCACAGCTTGAAAATTATAACTCCTAAACTACCAAATATTCCACCAATGGAGATCAGTATTACACCAGTAATGCTGCACCAAATTGCTGCTGTGGTCTGGTCTCCAGTGTATGAGTTTAACACATTAAAAATCATCAATATTTTTGCAATTCCCATTGAATTCCAGAACAAATATGAGAAATTAAGACATTAAAAAATTCAAGCAAAGGGTAAGGGTATAAATGCAGATGCATAAAAACTAAAGCTTGGCTTTTGATTAGGTCAAGTGAAATACTGGATTGAAGGAAATCAATTTAAATGACCCCTGAAAAAACCCTCCTGCTTCTACTCACTGTCTTTGTAGAGCTTGTTTAACAGGGAATTTCTTTCCACAATTTCGGCACTTGAATTCCTTTTCCTCACTGGGTTTTTGGTGCAAAGTCTGCAGATGTTCAGCCAGGATCTCCTGGCTGGCAAAACTGGATTCACAGTTTGGGCATGCATGGTCCTGTTTACAGGTGAGGGGATCTGCATGATTGGAAGCAAAACCAGTGTAAAGGAGTAGGTCCCAGTTTTTGTGGTTACATTAAGAGACACTCTCTGCCAGAAACAGATAATGCAGAATGGTGGCATGAAATGCAAAAAACAACGTCTCTGAAGGGATGGATTATAGACAGCCTGTCTTAAGTGGATTACCATCAGCATTACTGAAAATGGATGGAAAGAATATTAAGGTTGGTGTGACTTAGACTGTTGGCCCAAATTAGTCATTGAACTCAATTAGAACCTCAATGCAATTAGTCATTCATAAATTCATCTTTATCTTTGATAAAGACACAGAATTCCCCAGACAGCTCAGCTCACTTTCCTAGACACCTTACCTTAGGACTGGCTGAACAGTTTTATGGGAATATTTATTTCTCTCCCACTCAAGAAGGAAACCAGTCCTCTTAGAGCAAAAGCTCAGTGTTCTTACATAAGCCTGTGTGTCAGGTGAAACAAACTCTGTCTTTAGTTCTAAAATTAATGGTTGCTACTTAAGAAATCCAGGCTCATTCATTCACTCAGTAATTCACAAGACTGGCTGCTCCTTATAAGGCAAAGAAGCTCAACTCAAACCCAAATAAAGAGATAAAAATAATGCAAGAACTCAGATTAGACCCCAGGGACCTTCCAGCTCCCCAGTCCTATAGAGTTAGTGTTCTCTTTCTTCATTACCATTTCTAAGGTCTCAAGTTACCCTATAATTTATATATTGCTCACCTGCAATTTTTTCACCAGCTGGTTGCACTTCTTTATTGCTGCCACTGTCTTCTTCTTCCTGGATAACAGTTACTTCCTCCTCCTCCTCTTCTTCTTCCATGTCACTGTCCAAGTACCCAATCAGAAGTTCTGTGTCTGGTTCAATATCTTCCACAGCCAGATAGAAAATATTTTCCCCTTCCTGTTGCAAACAGGAAATAGAGGCAATAAATATTTATGTCAGAAAAACAAAAGTCTAGGTAAGTATGAGATCCTAAACTAGTAATATCCCTCAACCATGGAAGGGTTGGATCCATTCCTCAGGGGGCAGAATGCTACAACAGGCTTGCTAAGACTTCTTTCCCAGCGTGACTGCATGGAAAGGGTACACGTGTATTCTGTGATTTTGGGAATATTCTTCTGCCTCACCTGTGAGGCTTTTCCACTATTCCCTGCAGCTTAGACCAAGGCGGAGGTGGCATTGAAATCCTCTCCTGTCACACTCTACTTGACAAGAACCTCAGGGTTCGAATATCAAATATTTGAGGATTAGAAAAACAGCAAAATTTAGATAACCAATGCATCTTTATCTCTTTCCCCAGCTGAGTGCAGGAATTCTAACATAGCTTTCAGCAGCATGTTTACATAGTGTTATTTTCTCTTTCTCTCTCTCCATAAGACTCCCAGCCTTCTCCAACAGGCTTTCACCCTGGTCAGTTATCTTCCCTATCAAACTAGCAGGCACATCTGGAAAATGCACTTTAAACCCTGTGCTGGTTCAATCTGTGTAGTGAAGATCCACGAAAGGCCAAAGGATCCAGCCCCCACTCTGCACAACAGCACAAAATACATAAAGATAAGCTCCAAAAGCTTCTTGATAATGCCTGGACAAGCTTCCAAACAGCTACATAAGCTAACAACTTTGGGCTTTGACAACACTTGATTAAAGCTACCACTGTGGGGTGTGGGGAAGAACCCACACATCTGTCCCCAAACTGATAATCTGTAAAATAGAGATACCTTTTGGCTTTCTATATGTGAATCAACTGCTTCAGGTGCTGCTCAAAACACAGAAGGAGACTCATTTCCATGAGTTCTATCATAAATCTTAACACTTCCTGGATTAACACCCAGGAAAGTTAACTGAACCTTTCCCCTGCATCTAGCCATATATTTTGTAACAAGCTTCCTTGAGCGTGGACAAGATCATGATTTTTAATTTTTGTAATACACTAAGATTAATTTAAACTGTCAAGAGGGATGTAGCATTCCTTGAGCTGCAGAAGGTCTGTTGTATTTTACACAAGATACTGTCACACAGGAGTGAAGCCTACTTAATTCAGTAGGCTTGATAGAGCTACTACTTTCAAGGATGCACCGCTTTTCTGCCCTTATCTCAACAGCAGCATTGGAAAACAAAAAATTATGATTTTTTTTTCCCCTCAAGATCTATTCTGCAGTCCAGATAGCTATCAGCACACCAACCTAACCTCTGTATACATCTACAAGTTGCTGGCTTCCATATGTCTCTGTCAGGTTGTAGAAACCTTTAATTTAGTACAGTCTAAAGTCAAAACAAATCCACTTGACATGAGGAAAAGTAAAAGGTGTTTTTACACTCAGTCTCCACACAGACCATTGGGGTAAATCTGCAGTACATCACTGTTTAGGACAACCTTATTCTAAAAGTGAGACAACCTCATGAAGAGAAGTACATGTTTATTACTGGATTACCAAAAATAATAATGAAAATAATTTAAAAATTAAGGATTTTGAAAATTAAAAGAAAAAAAAAAAAGACAAGTAACCCAGGCAAAAATATCCCAGGTACTAGGAGCTGTCAATGTTTGAGTGCTCTGGGTTACATTTGCATTGGAAAGAAATTATCTTTGGTGCCAGCCCAATCTAAACTCATTTCTCCTCCAAGGTTAATTTGTTTGGCTTTTCCATCCAAACAAATGCTAATAGCCAGGTATTCAGAGCACTCATTAATCAAGATAGACCCACTCGCTGTTCAAGGCAGCATTTTGAGTGAAAGCAGTGGAAGCTCTCCAGAAACCACAAAAGAATTTACACCTCTCCCTCCACCAGCAGCACCTGCCTGACTCACATTAATCTACGTGCATGCAGACACAGTAAACAGTCTTTTAAATTATTTTAATAACCCTCTGGTTTCTAAGAACATATCTGCAGCCATTCCACCTGCCCAAGTGCCTAGACCATGCTGGCTGTTTTCCTAACACTCATCTGCAGCAGACCACAATGGTCCTTGAGAGAAAACTCCACGTGCTTGCTCATCCTGGTGGCACCACAGCCTCCCTGCATGTTATTCCTGCTTTATTATTCAATTACGTTTTCCTCACCTCTGCCTTGTCTTTCACACTGTAAGCCACACAGACCTGCTCAGCAAATACAGTTTTCCAGTTCCAACAGCCCTTGCTATCTCCTTGGTCCACCACAGGTGACTCTTCCATGCAGATTCTCAGCTTTTCCATATAGTTACACTCCTCCATATCTGCTTTTTCATATAGTTACACTCCTCCATATCTGCTTTTTAAGAAGGAACACAGGGTCACTGACAGCCAATCACAGTTCCATCCAAAAGCATGAAACACTTACGATATCACTCCTGGAAGTTTAAAACACAGGAGGAGGAAGCAGCACAGCCTTGTGTTACCTGAGGGAGTGTAGGGCTTTTCCATCCTTCAGAGCCTGAGCAGCTGGCTCCAACCCAGCCTTCCTAATCCTCACCCACTTTGTCTCTGTGCACACAGAGTGTTACCTGACTTCCCTCTGTATCTGATTCCCTGGCAGCAAAGCAGCTCCTCAGCCTACCTGTTCTGCCAGTTCTCCCTGCCTGCCTCTCCAAACAATCACACTGCCTTTCCCAGTCCTTCCCTGCAGCTCCAGAGTGACAAGTTTAGCAGAGGTAAAACCACCACAGGCAGTGTCTGAGGGCAGAAACTGCAATCCAGGAAATGTGTGGAGATAATTTCATACACGCTCCCCACACAGCCCAGAGTTCAGATTATACCTCATCTAAAATACAGCACCTGAACCACACACACACAAGATCCAGAAGCCTCAGCTCTCTCTCCTGATCTGTTCCTATGGTGTTATACTCCTTGGCAAAGCAGAAAATCTCTGAGACACAAATGTGACACTGAACAGAACACAAGGCTAAACTACCACAGCAATTCTGACATTTCTCCACACTGCAGTTTTCAGTAACAGCTCCTAATGAAGGCTAGAATATTTTTCCATCTGAATAGTCTGTATTAGGATAGGCTTTAAAGGTCCTAAAAAGTCCTATGAGATAATTTAGCAGATTTTTGTTTCTCTCATTTTCCTTACAAAGAAACCCCCTGGTATGCACTGGATATTCCATGAAAACTTCTATTCAGTTCAGTCATTTATTGGAAAGATAACAATAAACATTAATTGTTCACACTGCTCTCTCTTGTGAACTTTACTTTGCATTTGCTAACAATGACTGTGCACTGAGGAGCTGCTAATCACATCTCCTATATGAGAGCCTTTCATATCTGCCACCATAAGGAGGACAACAAATTTCATCAGAAATTAACTTTTGTTTTCTTGGCACAGAAAAAACTTTTTTTTTCCCTCTGGCCTCAAAATAAACTATAATTCTTTTGTCAGGGACAGACACATTAGTCCTTGGGGGAAAAAAATCATCTCGTGATGAAAAAGCAGAACAGCAATTTTAAGAAATGCTGATAAATAATTCTCCTTTTGATTGCTTGCCAATTTGGATTACATCAGCAAATACCTTAAGTTACTCTGAAACAACATTTTGTAAAGTATATATTTTGAGTAAAATAATTCACAGTCATGTAAGTCTTATTTATGTGGGAGTGGAAATTAATTTACTGTGAAACTGAGCTGTTAAAAAAAAAGCAAATAGCTAATTTCTTTAGTAATCTCCAAAAGAACAACAGCTGGAACTGGAAAAGTATCCCTGTCTCTCCTGTATCCTGTAAAGTCACAGAATGCTTCCAAAAAATAGCATTTAACAGACTAAGACTATTCAGCTTGAGAGGAAAGCTGCCAAATAAGAGTGAAAGTATATAAAAATTCCATAACATCAAATATGGCATAGGAAAAAAAATAACTATCCACTGTTATACCAGAACTAGGAAATCAAGTGAAATTAAGGAGTGTCTATAAGAAAAACAGAAGCATATTTCAACATAATTAAAGTGGTGGAACTCATTACCACTGAATGCTGCAAATGACAACTATAAAAACAAAAAAATAAGTTGGATGTATTCAGATCAACAGCAAAGATAAGAAAATTATCTTTTTTATTAATTTATCCTCAGGCACTACATGATGATCCCATCAGATAAATAGATTGTTCAATTTTCTGTTTTCTACTTAAATATTTTCAGCATCATGCTTCCTTTCAAACCTGTCCCACTTTCATAATTAATTATGTAATATTTCATGTATATGATACAATACCATTAATTTTATTGAACAATAATGTAAATGCATGATTCTGCTTTACACACCTAAGCCCATACCCCGAGTTTGGCATGAAACACATACAAGTCTCTAAATAATTAGCCCTTAAACCTTTCAAATAGCATCAGACTCCAAGGACTGTTCTGGTCTTTCATCCTACCACTCTTATTTGTGGCATTATCTTAAGCACAGGAGCTCTCTTAGGCAGAAAAAGAAAGGCAGTTCGCACCACTTTCCTCATGCCTTGCCATTTTATTACAAGACATGAAGCCCAAAGAGGAGATCAGATTAGTAAATCAGTAACAGGAAGCAAAAGATAGGAATCCACTTAATCTACCTGGATGGCTGCCAGGTTCTTCTGCTCCTGGGAGGGAGCCTCATGGACAAAGCGCAGCCAGTTGGAATGACGCGGGTTGCTGGCATCCAGGATGTAAAGGACTTCGCCTTTGCTCCCACGGACCTGAAACATTCAGAAAAAAAAAAAATTAAATCCACAAGCAAAATCAAAAAAACCTAATATGTCCAGGTTTTGTCCACTCAGTGAAAAAAAAAAAAACTCTTTAACAAAAGAATTGTGCCCACAGGATACATCCATCCTCATATCTAGACCTTTTGGCTACCATTAAAGATCCATAAAATTCATGATGTCGATGACGTTGACAGAATTCCAGCCTGCACTGAAAAAAGGAAGATAATAGAAATAAAAACTTAATATTAACTAAGTCATTCTTCTCCCTCAAAACATAAAGACATACTGCTGTAAAAATACATCTGTCACTGCCAAAAAAAAAATCCCTGTTTGTTTCATTTTAAATAATAGACCACTTGAATCTCCACTGATCCAGACAATAGAGAGCCATGCAAAAAGGTCACACAGCCACACTATTATTCCATGTGATTTATTTATATAATGAATGGATTTTATTTTCCATCTGTCAACAAGAAGTATCCAGGGCAGGTATTTCCTAAGAGCTAGGGAATTTGGCTATGTAAGATCAAAATTAGATTGTCTTCGTGGCTTTGTATATAAATTGCTCACATTCTTGCTGTATTTGTTTCTAATAGAATGCAATATCATATTTCTTCAGTGTGACTGCTTCAATTACCTAAACGTTTAGGGTATTATTAAAAAGACAAAAATTGTATTCCATTACAATAATAGCTGGTGTCAGCACGTTGTTCTCAGATTAAGAAAAAAAAAAAGAATTACTGTACTTCTGCAAACAAATAAGGATCTTCAAAATTCATTACTGCTCTTCTGAAGGAAAAAGGACACATCATGAAAAGGTGCCAACATTCAAACTTCAAACTCTTACTTTCCAACATATGGATGAACCACAGTGAAAAGTGTCAAACCTACATATTGAAATATTATATGATACTAAGCACTAATGGTTTCCCAGAGAGGCCGTGGATGGATGTCCCATCCCTGGGAGTGCTCATGGGGCCCTGAGCAACCTGGTCTGAGTGGCAGCCCTGTCCAGGCAGGGGGGCTGGAACTGGATGGTCTTTAAGGTGCTTTCCAACCCAAACCATTCTGTGACACTGGAATAATCACCCAACTCTACAGAGGCTTTGTGCTTTAGCTACCAAAGCACAAGCTACAGGAGCCCACCATGCAGATCCTATAAAGGCTTCTACCAGATCTTGAGTTCGAATGAAAAGCAACCCAGGTCCTATTATAAAAACTATACATTACACTAGCTAGCTTTTAATCAATTTTTCCTTATTTGCTTGATCCTTAAATTACAGAAGAATAATTTATATTTGCCTCAGTGATACACAGTTATCTCAGTTATGCTTTCAGAGTCTTTGCCAATCCATAAGGAGATGCCAAACACGAAACAGAGCTTTAACACATAAGGAAACTATCAATAAAGGAATATGATAAATCCCTTAAAAACATTCTGTATTTTCTACTGCTTTTTTCACCTCATAAAGAAATAATGCCTCATTGAATGTACAGATGTGAGGACGAAAAGTCAAGAAAAAGTGCAAAAACACCACCCTTAGCATGGACTAGACTGGTGACATGAATCAATCTCTTTCTGGTTGCACGAATAGGGAGTTTCCTCAACAAACTGATGGCAGTGGATCCCACTTAAAACCAACACCTAAAATACATACAACATATCCACATTATGTACCTCAGACTGAGGTGCCCAAGAATAATCTTCTTGAGAATCAACACAAAAGGTGTCACTGAACAAACTCAGTCAAACGCCTTCAATGTAAGATGAAACAAGTGACATTCACTGTCACCAGACAGGATGAGGTTCTACCTCAAAGCCAGCCAGCACAATTTGAGTGATGCCACATTAACAAGCACCAGAAGAGGTCAGGAACAGAAGAGGTCAGAAACAGATGTGTCCCTGATCAACATATAAGCTCCCCATATGAAACCCTACACAGGCCTAAGTAACACATAAGCCGTGGCAATGCCCACCAGCAAGAGGCACTACTCCATCTGGCAGCCTTTTATGCTGCAATGAAATGATCCTCACATTCTCAAAATGCATCCAAATTTGTCACTTATGCTACTTCAAAATCCTCACAAGTGTACTGCAAATGCCATACCATGCACACCAGGTTAGAGAAGAACAAAACTTCACTGCAAGTAAGCAGATGACTACTTTTGGTGAAGGCAGTAAAGTCACTGCCTGCTTTCTGGAAACCATTTCCTAAACATTTCTAAATTGAAAAATCTATGTTCATCAAACAATCATGTAGAGAGAAGTACTGGTTGCTGCATTGCTTCTTTTTTGATTAGCTGAAAATATGATATTTATTGTAGTATAAAACAGCTAGATGCAATACTTCTGCATCCTGAGTTCAGAGCTCACTGCAGACTAGAAACTCACATTTTAACATTGCTGGAGAAAGCATTAAAATAAAATAACTTCAGCAAAAGAAACCTGATGCAGCAACTGCTGACCTGCTTACTCAGTAAGAAGTTTGGGAGGGACACAGCATGTGACGTTTTCCTTCAGCCAAAACATACAGCAAGTCTTCCATGCTAATGAAGCTCCTTCTGGTGCAAGACATTACCTGGCCCTGCCAGGGACAGAAGGGTACAGGAAGCTCACTCCCAGACTCCCGCAAACATGCTGCGGAGCTTTCAGGAGCAGGGTTGAACTTCCCTTTCTCTGGAAGGATACCCAAATCTCCCTAAGCAAACTGTGTGATCTTCTGCAGTAAGTTCAGACTGGAATACAAACACCTCAGCCTAGCAATACACACTTTCCAACATCTTAAATACATCCCATAACTGAGGATGGGAGGTTAACACTGTTACTTTCAGGAGTAGATCCTTCTCATCACCAAAACCAAAAGATCATTAATAGGCCTCCTCCAGGAGTCACTAAAATTAATACAGTCATACATTTAGCATGGAAAAAGATGACTAAAACAAGTTTTAACAGAGTTGATTATAACAACATTAATAACTACTCTGGACACCTATCTATCCCATTTGAGAATAATTTACTAAAATTGAAATTCCAGGGCACGGACTTGCAGCTGAGATAGTGCACCAATTTCTGATTTGTGTAAAAGCCCAGATCATTTAAGAAATTAGAATAACAAAAGCATTTCTGAAAACTAAACAAAGACTCGCCCAAAAACATTTAAAAGCAAACAGTTTTCAATGTAAACAGTGTTTGAGGAACAATGATTGGGAAGGTAGTCTTCACACAGAAAAAATAAGTTAATTTCATTTTCTTGTATAAATAAATACAAACATTGGCTCCCATTGAAAAACCGATTTCTGATCTCTTTGGTTTTAATGTAACAATGAAGAAAACATGATCCTGGCAGATAGACAGAAACCCAACCTGAAATATGTAACACTCAGCATTACATGGAGGATTATGTTCCATCCAACTCTGACCAACATTTCTTCATGGTATGTCAGAGCATTTGAAGAAGGACAAAATTTTTCCAGCCCTCCCTGCTTTGACTTTTGCCAAAGACATCACCAGAAGTATATGCTTGCCACAATCCAATAGGAGTGAAATGAACTCCCCTTTCTTGGTTGAGGATAATGAAGAAAAGGAACTGAACATACACAAATGAACTGATATCTTCCCTTCACAAAAGCACATCAGAGCCTCCAGAGCAAAAACATCTGTGAACTTTTAATACCTGAAGATTATTCCCTGCTTGCCTTTAAGCACTTGCCTCTCCAGCAAATACACACAGTTCAAAGCTGCTATGCCAAGTTTACCAATACACACAAAGAAGTATTTAACCAAGGTGTGAGTGGGATGCTAAGAGTACGAACAGAGCTCTCAATTCATCACCAGCACAACACTCAGAGAGCTGGGGGATACACAGAGGTGTGTTTTTAACAGAAAGAAAGAGAAAGCACAAAGCCATTTGGACATTTGCTTGGCTTTTTATCATCACTCTCAACTTAATGGTTGCCACAGGTTTGTTCAGGGTTTTGTGGGTTTTTTTTCCTTTCACACCATTCATAAATAAAATATTTCAGCCTGTAGCTCTTTACAAAGATAACAGTGAGATCAAAGATGCTTCCCACCGGCTGGAATCTTCCACTTCCCTGGAATCCGTTGAATGAGCAAGTATAAACCTTTGATTTCTTCACAACTATGCACATTACAGGCAGAGTGATGGCATTCTGCTCTATTCCATTAAAAGAGAAACTCTAACATCTTCAAGATTTTACTGAACAAAACACTGGGCTCAATAAACCTTTTGGGTGCCACTTTTTTCCCTGAGACCAAAAGAAAACACAATGTGTGCAATTCCATCTCAATGTGATGCCTTAAAGATGCCAACTCACAGTGCTGGTCTTGGAGAGAAAGGAATGGCTCGATCAAAACAGACCACATCACAGAGCACTGCTCTGCACAGCTAGAAATGCACATGGCAAACTTCCTCACAGGAAAACATCCCATAAAAGTGAAGCCTGGATCCCAGGCATCACATGCCAAGGAAAGAAATGTTGTACTAATGCCCATTTTTTTTCTTTGACTTACAAAAAGCCACTCGTCCTTGAGCCTTCTTTCTGAAGGTGGTCTCTCCATAAACACTTTTTTTTTTTTGACTGCCATCAGACTGTGAAGTCAGGCTTTAGTGTGCCTCCCTCCAATAGCCTTCAAATTAATTATTTTTAATATCTTTGGTACAGCTGACTACACACAAACTTGGCCAGTTTCTGTGCGTGCCTCCCACAGGCTCTGGAATAACCATCGACTTGGGCAGTTCAAGTCTAACTTTCTGCATTCCTGGTCTCAATTTTCAACTTCAGACTACTCCCAGCATGATTTAAATTATATTATAAAAGCTCACATTCAGATCAACTTCAGTAAACATGAACAACTTGGGTTAAAACATTCAGGAAGTCATAAAATTTGGTATGCAGGAATCTTTTCAAGGCTCTCAAAACTAGGTTACAGTAAGATATTATGAAATTATTTTAAAACAGCTCATAAAACCCTCATTTTCTGATTTGCTGTCAACAGGGTCACATTAGTGTCACCAATAAATACATGCATTTGCCTTTTCTTTTCTGTACTGCAGAAACAGATAAATCTCATTTAAGCATGAGCAGTGAGGAATCTGGAAAATCATAAAGCTTTCCAACAAACCTAAAGGCCTTCTCATTGCTGTAATCCACCCACTGTCTTTTCTGAAAACCTTGTTCTAGCACAAGCATTTCACTGATTAAAAACGAGCAGCAGAAACACCAGGAAGAGCCAAGTGAGGCAGGGCACACTAGCATATACTGAGCTCAGCAAACATCTGTAATAAAGGCACGTTGTGTTGCTCTGTTTCCAGCTGGGAACTGAGAGGATGACATTGGTTGCTCTGAGTACAGTAACCCAAAAGGGAAAGAGGAACAAATTGTCCACACCTCTTCTCTGGGAAAGGGCATTTGGGGCACAGCCTTAGATTAAAACAGACAGAAGAAAGGGGAAGGGAGAAAACAGGGCTTCACAGGCTGGAGTTACCACTCGCCTAGGAATACTTCACCACTCATGATATTTCTGAGTTTGAGTAAAAAGAGTTGGGCTTTTAACACTCTCTCAGCCATCATTCTAGTGTATGGAATCTATTTGTAGCTCTGCTAAGGCTGCATCAATACTCTGCTCTCCCCATAAGCTGCTCAGTGATGTTAATGCCAGAGATTTTTTCAAATAAACACGTATTTTTTGTGGTAAATGCACTGATAGTGCTTTAAGCCAGATGTCAAACATAAGCTTCTTTTGCACAGTGCAATAACAGTCCTCCTTCCACCCCTAACCACGGAAAGGTAAAAAAGTAAGAAATGAGTCCTCTCCTCAGTGTAAAAGAGGACTAAGTGTGGATTCAATAGAAACTGCTTGGCTGAGGGGAAAAAAAAAAAGAAAAAAAGAAATTCTGCTCCAAGAACTACAGCAGCAAATAAAGATCACAAAGACAGAACAGAGGCACCAGAAAGAAGGCATTTTTAACAAGTTGGAAATGTTGTTATTGCCAGTGTTTTTCAGTCAGTGTAATCTCCTCAACTGGTAAACTGACATTTTACTTCAGGTACAACAGGAGCTAGGATGGGTTATGTACCTAATTACAAGAACTGGTGTATAAACTGCTGTTCCTGCCTAATGCATATAATAAATAAAAAGATGCCCACAGCACCAGGCTTCTGTTTTGCTTAAGACCTCACACCTGCTCACTGCATTGAAAACTGCTAAAATTTAAAAACTTTGCTTGTATAATTTGCCAAATCCCAATGGAAATGTCACACCAGGAAATTCTTATTACAGTAGAAGGAAGCCATAAGCTGGTACCTGTTCATCAGCATAAATCAGTATCTCTGAAACTTACAATCAGTTTCCCAATTCAAATTATTTTATTTTTTCTAACTATTTTCACATGTTTTAATGTTTTTTCACAGTGTTAATATATTTGCATTTGGCTTGACTTGCTGTTTTTTCACACTTCATTGATTAGAAACCATCATGTGCTTTTCCTTTAGATTAAAAGAAGTCAATCCTCCTCCACCCAGGCAGCATAATTTAAAAGAACTAAATCTCACTACAGGACCATTAAGCTATGAAACAAAACAGAATGGATTTGTTACAGTAAAACTTAATTCTGAGAACACTTTTTGCAGGGTGTGATGATGTCACTTGACTCACCTCCCACATGAGCCTGCAATCCGTGTTCTCATCCAGTTCCTGCGGCATTCGCTTCTCCCCTGCAAAGGGGCCAAACTTTTCACCCTAAGGAAGAATTAGAAAATAAAAAGAATCAGTAGAGGGGAAAAAAGAAAAAGGCTAGTGAATCACCACACTCCAGCAGAGGAGTCATTTTTAGCTTCAAACAGAAAAGGAGAGTTTTCCTTCATTGCCCTACTATATGCCAAGAAGGGGCACATCCTTGAGGGTTCAACTTGAAGCTCATTCCCATTCTTCTCATACTTTGAAGAATTTCATAAAACCATACCTTCCCTCTGCATGCTTATTTCTCCTTTGGGAAGCAGGTTTTTTTTTTTCTTTATCTCAAATAAGGCTGAAATTTACAAGGCAAATTTCTTACATTTCTTCTAAAATTTTCAGGAAGCACCTTGCAACAGGCATCCAACTAAAACAAAGACCTTGGCAAGCACCATGTTTACATTAGATTTATTTGTGAGATTATTTACAACACTGCTTTTTGAAGTGCCACAAATCAAAGGGCTGAATAGCAGGCCTTGATCATACAGAGAGATTTGTTGAAAAATAAAAGGGAGTATGCACGTGCTTACGAATTAATTTGAGCCTTCATAAACAAAATTAAAATGTTCTACCACCTGCTACTCATAACACCCGCTGTGAAAGCATCCATTGATACGTTCTTCCAAAAGTATTTGGAGTCAGGGTTTTTTTTCCTGCACAGATGTCACAGGAGCAGCAGGGCAAAATAATTAAATAGGACTTTCTTCTCCCACAGGCCCAACTTTCCCCCCCACACACACTGCCTTGTCCCTATTTGCAGGGACAGGCCCTAAAACCTGGAGCGTAGGATGCCGTGTTCCTTTGATGCCTGAAACAGAGACTGGACAGAGCTAAAAAATAAAGCAGGTATTTATTGAAAGGCCTCCAGAATCCAGGACAGGACAGGACAGGAGGCTGGCACCAGGGCTACACCCTGGTGTACAAGGTGGAATAAGAATGGCCACAAAACGGCTGACAGGTCACCAGACCTCACGTTTTCGTACATTTTAGTCCATTTGCGTATTGGGGTTTAATTGTCTAATTACAGCTTCAGGTTGTGAGGTCTCATCCTTCTTGTTTTTCTCTCCAGTCCACCATCGTTTGTGCTGTTGGGCTGGAAGTTGTCCTTGGTCCTCAGCAGGAAAAGGATTTGTTTTCTTTCCCTGCTCTGTGAAGAGAGCTCACCAGCACTCAACATGAGGCTCAGAGCTACACCTGGGCAGCACAGAACCTGAAAATATGAAAACTAAAGCTTAAGGCATCACCTTCAGGCAGCATTCAGATCCAAAAGCACTTATACTTTCAAGCATTAGAGAATTTAAGTGTATACTGAAAAGCAGTCTTGGTGTTTCTTTTAAGAACAGCAGTTTGGTTAAAAAAAATTAATCTTGTCCACATATCCCTTCCTCCAGGCACATTCTATATTCCCAGCAATAGCCTGCTATGTGCTTTCCTTCTTTCTTAGTTTTTACAGATTGCCCACAGGTAAAGAGAAAAAAGTGGAATGGAAAACAGGACTGTTCCTCCTGGAAACAGGAAATCAAATCAAAAACAAACAAACAACTTGTATTTAAAATTAAACCTGAAGTGGTAAGAAACAAAGGAAAAGAAAACTGGCATTACAGAATGAGGCAACAGAACTGAGGGACAAATTTTTAAATGTGCACAAAAAAAACCATTTCACTACAAGGAAGAGCAAAGCAGAAGATAAAAACACAAGAACAGCAGAAGTCAGCAACTGGAGCCCAGAGTGACAAAGGAGCCAGCCAGGGGCAATGACAGTAAAAACTGGCACTCTGAGGCTTCCTATCCTTACTTCTCACTGATTTCCACACACCCTTCGTCATTTTGCTGATAAATAATGTCAGAGTTCTTCCCCTGCCAGTTTTTCAAATCCTGGGATTTAAGACTCAGTCTGAAACTTCCTCCTTCTCTTGCCTCATCAGCAAAGAAGGTGGAAATAGGTGAATACAGCTGTTCGTGTGCAGCCTCTACAGTGTTAATTTCACTGAAACCCACAGCACCGCTGAGATGAAGCACAGGAACAGCTCAGAACAAGAAACACCACACACCATTCCCATCTCAGTACTCCAAACCAGAAAACCTTTCCTGCAATACATTCTAGTATTCAAGATCTTCTGGAAGCTACAAAAGCAACAAATCCACCTCTGAACACAAAGTAAACAACATCACATAAGGTGCAGGTGATGCAGATTTCTAAGCACTTTTTATGGCTTCTCAAATTTTGGGGGGGACACCAAAACCTGACATCTTGGCTCGTGGGGATAAGTGTAATTATTTGTTTAGCCTTTCAGAAGATTTTCTCCATATATATATATATACACATACACACACATTATTTCTGGTTAATAAACATGCTGTTATATGCCAACATATATTAATCAAAAACATACTGAAAACCTCAACTTCCCCTCTGCTCAACACAGGTGAGGCATACAACACAGTCTGAAGGCAGAGAAACCATTCAGTACATAAAAGCACATTTTTCCAACGCTGAAAAAGCTGTTTCCAACAGCTGCTTCCAAAAAAGCAGCAGTGACTAATCTTAGAGTTGCAGCAAAACACTGAAAAACGCAATGGCTCTCTGATGATTACACCAAGAGCCTCAGGATGTAGGTGCTCTGCAGCCTGAGGCCAGCCCACGGAAAACAGAAGGTACACAGGAATCATGGCTTTGCTAAGGTAACAAAACAAAAAGTTTCTAAGTTTTCTGACTACAGACAAAGTCATGAAAGCCCCTGAAGGTGCACAAGCAGATGGCAGGCAGCAGAAGGTCAGAATGCATTATTATTACCAAAACTTTGCTAACAGCAAAATTTTCAGAGGCCTCCACAACACTTGGAAAAGCTGGTACTGCAATTTCTGACTATAAGACCATCCGGTTTTTTACCTTTTACTTTCAGTTCAGACAACTGCAATTGTGTGACAGCAACACAGAGAAAAGTGCAGTATCTCCTACCCAGCGGCTCAGGTCTTACCTCACAATAAAGTGTCATATTCAACACCTCCTCCCAATCCCAAAACTCCATGGGATTAATTTAACAGCTATAAGCTACTCTTTATCACAGCCACGAAGTGTGGTACCTCTGCCTCATTACTAGAAAGCAGAACAAGTTAAGAGCACTTCAGCTGTGAATTTTCTTTCCATGGAAGAGTAACACAGAGTCTGTCTGCCTGTCTGATGGACCCACCTGTGTCATCCACACACCCACCCTTCTCCCAACAGAGAACATGGCTCTTAGGTCCCCAACAAATTTTAGGAGTATGTTTTAATAAACCACAGAGCAGCTCGAGAGTTGGTTTCTCTGCCTGCTCTTCTGACCAGGGCTTTGCACACCACAGCTGCCTGTGGACAGAGGACTCACTGCCAAAGGACAGGTCTGTAACAAAACACTGACATCAGACACTCCTAATACAAACAGATCTCACTGCCTCTGTTTTTACCTTCTGCAGTCCTCACCGAGTACACACTGCACTGGCAACACTTCATCGAGGTGTTTGCACAGCTCTGACCTCACACACTTCGCCTGTATGAAGCTGATAAATAATGTGGAATAATTCAGGCAGGAAAATGCTCTATTTGTCCCCAGCATGAAGCTCAAATGGTTCAATTGTCACCAGCGTAAAGGACAGAAGCTCAGAGCCCCACGGCTCTCAACTGGGCTGATTCCCATGAGTTTCACTCCAGAACTCACTGAGGCTGGGGATTAACAAATGCTAATACTGTACAACCTACCTTGCTGTGTGAACACACAAAATTTTCACATCAAACTTCAGTGAAGAAGTTTTAAAGAATCAAACCAAACGATATAAAATTGTTCCCCTTCCAACCTCCCCCCTTAACATGCAGGGACACCTTAAAAACGCGACAGAGCCAAAACGAGGACTAAGATGGAAAGGGAAACGTACAGAACAGAGCAAAGTGTATACTAATGATGGGTTCATACTTTCGGTATGCCTTTATATGTGTCCCAACAAGCCACCTGGACAGTCTCAGCTGGAATTTCATACAATCAAGAGCCTCGCATTATGAGGTGTGAAGAGGCATCACCTGGTCGGGGTATGAGACTCGGTTCGGCTGAACAACACCGTTCAGGGGCCCGGCTTTACCATGCCGAAAAAAGGGATTAAAGCATGGCCCCGCTTTAATTCCGTGAGGAGCGTGACAGGAGCCGGAGAACTCCGGGCGCCCCCCGGCCCCGCACAGCGCGGACCCTCAGGGAGGCGGTGCTGTCCGGCGGAGCTCTGCCCTCGCAGCTGTGCCAGACACACAAACCAATTTTTTTAAAAAATTAAAATTATTAAAAAAAAAAAAAACTCTCAAAACGGGAGAAA
>VWZU01003077.1:0-14736 GCA_013397095.1 Sterrhoptilus dennistouni | reverse complement strand
TTTTTTTTTTTTTTTAAGTTACGTTTTAAGTTATAGCCTGTCAGGCGCCCTGAGGCATCTGGACACTGGGTGCACCATAAATTTGAAGTTATTACTGCTCAGGATTGCTGTAAATGAGTTAGTCATCTTTTCTCATAAGGCAGCACGGGAACAGGCTGAAAGTACAGGGCAGCTGCATCTTATTTAAACGTGTGTCTTTCAAGAGGTACAAGACATTAACATGCCCTTTTGGAAATTATATGAAAGTCTGCCCAAACTGTAATAAGTCATCACAGAAAGTTTTGAAAAAGCCCTGTCTGCACTCCAAGAGCAGCCACAGTTAGTCCCTGTACAACGTGCCTGTGCCCAGCCTGCAACCAGGCACACTTCTCTCGGCTGTCGCTGGGGATGAAAAGCATTGCCCTGCCTGGAGTCACAGGATACATCACAGCTGACGTGCTTGTGCCTGATCCCTGCCTGAGCAAGGTTATCCTTACAGCCCCGAGGGAGCCCTGGGAGAACTGGCAGGGAAGAAAGCAGTGGATGCAGAGCACTCAGTGTGCAGTTTCTGGTAGGATCCTGCCTGTCTTACCAGTGAATTTTTGAACCCACCACCAACCTGGTCCTCTCATGGGCGCATCTGTACACATGGAGCCCCCAGCAGAAAACAGAAGCAGAGTCTCCATTTCCCTTCTCACTTTACTTGGAGAGAAACCATTTTTTGACACTTTGGAGTTGCTGAATTCCATTATTTGTGCAATAATTCTTGATGCTACGTTACTTCCTTTTAGTTTACAAACTGCAACAAGAGTTACTGGTTTATATGCCACACATTTTAATTCTGGTAAAACACTATAAAATAAGATCAGCAGTAGTTTAATTTTACTTTGTTTTAGCTCTCTACAGACTTGGAGGCTGTAGAGGACATAACCATTACTCCTAATGAAATTCTGAGGGTTGGAGAATAATAACCTAACAGTGAGTTTTGATAAAAGACATAGGAAAAGGATACAACAGTCTAAAAGGCTTGAAACAAAACATTAAATAGACATGGGTGAACAGTATCACAGGTTTTTTAACTCTGTTTAATTGAACACAGTCTCTAATGCTCTTCAGTCAGCTTTTGAAAATTTATTAATAGATACTGGTATGAGAGATTAAAGTCACATAATGACCCTTGATTTAAGAGCCAGATGGTTGTTGGATCTGATAGGTCCCAATATTGAAAGCTATTAGAAAAAGTGACAATTTAAAAGATTTTGATATTTAAAAAAAAAAAAAAAAAAAACANCAACCCACAAAAAAAAACCCCCAAAAAACTGAATACTTTCTTCATAAGAAATCTACGGTTTTGAGAGGTCTAGGAAGGAACAGGTACTGATTTTGGTATCATCCCATATAGTATTTTGTCCATCCCTTCAGCTTATAGTATTTGCCTAATGGGACAGCTCATCCAAAACCCCCATCATCGCATAAATGGAGACATTTATCCATTTCAAATGTCCATTTCACGTGACACTGAGGGCTGTAGCAGCCCAATATCAGTACTAACTAAAATTCCACAAGGTATTTTTAGAAAACTCCAATTTTTAGGACAGACACTAAGCATACCTTATTACGACAAAACATTTACTAAACATTTACTAAAAATCTTTTTTCCCCTCTCCCCTCACTTCCCTCCCATAGAAAAAATGAAAAAAGATGAAGAAAACATCAAATGTTAAAAATTCACATTGAAATGGAGAGAGGCATAGTCAGGAGCATGGGTTTCCTGCAGGTTTGAGGGACCTGCAAGCTTTCACTTGTTCCTTCAGGCATCAAAGAGTGCTTACCCCTAGGCCTTGTCCAAGGTACAGACATTTGGATTGCATTAAGCTTCCGGGGGTATGTGTGCAAAACTCTAGTATGGAACAGTTATTAAAAAGGCTGCATGTTTGCTATTTCTGTGTTTTGTCAGAAAGGCCATTGTTTAAGATGTTTTCATTTAATGACAATGTGCCTCTATTCTTGTTATTATTGTTTGTTTCTTTCATGTCCTTTCTTCCTCCTCAGTATCATTGTTTGTCCCTGTCCTGTGAAGTCTCTTGCTGTTCTGGTGCCATGGGATTGGGAAGATGTTATAGATTTGTGTACCTTCTCACTGCACTGGTGGTTCATTTATAGAGGGGTGTTTCCACCATAGCCACTTCTCTGAACTTACTGGGAAGATTTAGTCTGGAGCAGGGAAAGAGGAACCATATTCATTTATGCAGAGCTCCATTATTTCAGCAGATGAAGGTTTGTTACAGTTCCCAGAAGCTCCTCATTGGATCACCACCTATCAGAACTTCCCCCTTAATCAAAGCCCCTACACTTCCATGCACACAGGTCTACAATAGCAGAAAATAGGAGCAGAATTATTCATCCCATGCAGAAAGTACACCAAATACTAAACCAAACTCTTCACTATAAGCACATCTCCTGAACTGGCAGAAATAAGCAGCCCAGGCCACCAAAAAAACCAACCAAGGACCTGAAAGCACAAATTCCAGCTGAAATACAGGACAGCAAGACAGTCAAATAGATCACCCAACCTTGCACAAACTGGAGGTGTGGGTAACTGCTCTTTTACTCCATTATATGAGAAATAGAAAGATTTTTTTTTTATTTTGAGATGGGAAAGAACAGTGTTGTATGATGGAGACATCATACAAAAAAGCACACAAACAACTTGGAAGAGATAGAAGGAAACATCAACAGATGAGTTAACTGTAGCTAAATATTTATATTTCATGTTTCACATTTATCACAACAAACCCTTCTTTTTCCAGAAAAAAGTATCTGGGTTAGTGGCTAGGACAGAGTATCCAATTTAATTGTTTCTCTTGGTATATCATGTTCCTTTAAAGGGGACAACACAGCCAAGTGGGCCTCTCTGCAGGGGAGGAGATGTGGTATCTTCATGTGTGAGCTACTGGGTGTGCTTAAGAGGGGAGAAGCAAACATCCAGGAGACACAGGCACACAGCTCAGGCTCAGGAGATAGCTGAGAGCAGTAGGACAAACCAGAAACCAGCCCCAGTGACAATGGGAAAAGTTCCCTAGGGACCACAGTGAACTTGCAGTCTGCTTCAGCCCAGAAAGCCACAGAGCTGACTGAAAGCAAGACTGGAAGCAGGGACAAAGTGAGCAGCAGGGGATTTGTTTATAAACCCTTCCCCATGTCTAGTCTGCCTTTTCTCTCTCTCATCTCTGTTGCAAGAGGTTTGTCTGATGTAGGTTTTGTTCAAAGAAAACCTGAGGTTTGAGTTGAAAAGCTCTTTGAGGGAAGAGCTCTGGACAGACCTCAATGCTCTTGTCAAAGATTTGTGTCCTTTAATGACAGAGGTATTTTGGTGTTTCATTTAATTATGATGACAAAGACTTGGCTGTTGTGTGCAGCACAGAAGTAGTGGCTCTGTCAGGCTTTACCTTTTAGAGAAGGGCGAGTGGGTGCCAGCACCACAAGCTGTGCACTGGGGCACAGTCTGAGCACAGGAGCAGCTGTGATCTCAGAAGCAATTCTTGCACACTTGGAACTAAAGGCAGCACGAGGTTCTGCTAAAAAGGATTCCATAACTTTCCAGTCTTCCTCCACTTCTTCTGTGCTCCATCTGACCAAGGAGCTGATGATCAAAAGGTCTGGGCAGAGCCTCCTGCAAAGCCTGTCTTGGACGCTAGACCGAGTTATTGTACAATCAGCTGTGATGCCAGTTAGGCAAGGCCAGGAGACAGTGATCAAACAGCTCCAAAACAATAAGAAAAAGGGGCCTTTGTCAGTGCCAACAGGGAACCTATGACTACCCAAGATCCAGAAACAGTTGTGTCTTGCTTTAACCCACTGCTCCCACCAAAGCAACCTTTTCTCCATGTCCTTCAGCCTGTTCCACCCACTCTGGAGAGGGCATGAGCCCAATCACCTGGCACTCAGCAGCCACCAATTACAGGGGGAGCAGAGCCCCTGCATTGTCCGTGCCCTGTCAGGCAGCATCTGCCTGCCAAGCGTGCTGCAGCAGCCTTTGTCACCGTGCTGTCCCCCCAGCAGCCAGCTGCACAGCTGGAACCAGAGCAGGAGAGAACTTAAGGAAGCCGTTAGAGGTTGGGAGCAGTTGCCCAACGTGGCTCAGAGAGGGATCTGAGGAAACATAATGGAATCACTCATGAGCAACTGCCCGTCCGGTCCACATCTGCAGGCGGTCTGCAGCTGTTCTCGGCACAGACCAGACCAGCTCTCCAGAACAGCACTAATCTCTGCATTAGCTTGGTGTACCTGCCCATTAGTTTTAAATGTGTCAAGCATTAAACGAAAAAACCCATACAAAACTTGTGGTCTGTGAGAAAGTGGCCACAATGAGACTGCACTTGGGGAAACAAAAACCAGGGGCAGGAACAAAGCCTCCCTGTTGAACGACAAATGGAGAGAGTTGGCTCCAGCTTGTAATTACAACACCAACTTGAATCAATGAAGCCAAGCAACTTGAAGTAAATGCAATTGTGTTTTATTTCACATTCAGCTCCCCAGTTGTGCGATGAGAAATCGAGGAGAATGAGCACAGTAATGATGATGGGGCAGGACTGCAGCTGGCACAGGCATGGGTGCGTGGGAGGAAAAACATCAAGAGTGCCCACAGCCTGTGTGTGAGCCCTGCCTGTGCTCAGCAGGGCCCCTCATCCCTGTGTCCTCAAAGAATTGACTCATTTCCCAGGACACAGGAGGTTAAGTCCTGATTCCACTAATGAAAAAAATAAGAACCACAGTTAACTGCCTGAGACACCCTCCTACCATCATTCCTCCCTCATGCTTGCTGCCTTTGAGATGTAACATCCTTTTTAACAGCCATGCTATTTTATGTCCATAAACAGCAAATATTCAGGTAACAACACTTCCACCCACTCCTTTTCAGTTTTCTTCACTGTAGATAGGATCAGTAAGGGAAGTCTTCAGAGGAAAAGAGGATCTCTTTTTAAAGTGAATGATAAACATTTATCTGACAGTTCATCAAAAGGTACCTCAACCCCACAGTTTTCAGAAATCAGTTGTAAGTCAGTTGACTTTCCAAAATACACAGTGACTGCAAGATCAGATGCCAGCTGTACATTCATTATTCACTTGTGCCTATTTTGAGATAAGTAAGTCCCTTTTTTTGTTAGACAAATTGTGCTGGGAAGTAATAACTAGCTGCATTCACAAAACCTATCAGTGTTACTGGGTCACTTAAACTTTCATTTATAAACGGGTCTCTTTAAAAGAAATGGCTTAAAGAAAGAGAGGAGAGAGGATGTTCCCCACAGCCTGGTATCAGCAGTGGTTGTCTAGGCAGGCTGAGGATTATGATTGTTATAACCAGTGATGTGGACTCCAGAGAAGTGATGAAAGCATTCTTCCAAAGTAGGCTCTGGAACCATCAAACACATGAAATGAAGTAAGATTTTGTCTCACTGACAGGATTAATACCACAAGTTTATAAACCAGTCTAAACACTTATTTAGAAGATTAAACCATCCATGAACTGTGTCAGTTGCTGTTGTAGCCTTTCATGGATTCAGTGAAATGCTAAAGGGACTCTGAAATCCATAAAGCACCTCAAGACAACCAAAGAAAGGCTCTCCTCACTAACACAGAGCTACTGGGGAAAGGGTTTAATATGGAAATGATGTGAAAAGCTCAGCTTCTCCTCTACATACTGGATTAAATTACACAGTCAGAAACAGCTGCTGCAACTCAACAGAAAAATCCAACATTTGAAAAACAGTGGCTCAAAAAGGCAGGGAGTGGGGAAGTCAATATTTACAGCACACTCATTTCTACTTAACAGTTAAAGTAATCAGGATGCGGGGGGTGGGGGGGACTAAAATAATTTACTTCACAAAATATCTCCATTTTAGTTCTCTGTCCCTCTTCCTTCTGAAATAATGTGCAACTCCAAGTGTAGCACAGCACAGCACAGGTAAATTCAGTATTATTAATTAGGAATTATATTAAACCACTGAATATCAGAATCATATCATTTTATAATCCAGACTCTCTGATCTTTTCCTCCCCATCCAAAAAATCCATACTTTGAGATTTAGCAGGATAATTTCTTAACTTCCATTCTAGAAGCAAAGAAATCCACAACACTATGTCTGCTTTGTGGTGTTACTCCCACCTTACAACCAGATTTCACACAGTCAGAGGAAGTCTCCACTACCCCACTTGCTAGACTTAGAAAAATGATTTGAACACAATTAAAACAAGAATTCAGGTCTCCTTGCAAGGTATGCATTATAAGATTAATACTTATTAATCCTGTCAGCATTTATTTAAGCTAAGTCGTTGGAGCAGAAATTTACAGTCATTTTAGCTGCCTGTTGCTGTGAACACACAGTTCTCTAAATCAAGAGGAACAATTAGGCATGTGACTGCTTACCTCTAGCAGGTGTTACCCTACATGAATATCCAAACCCAGAATTAAGACACAGCCATAATATGTATCAATACAGCAATAAAACCCTCAAAAACCTAGCAATTAATTATTTCCTCTCTATCAGCTTTTCAGCAGCTTTGCCATTGCATTATCCACACACGTTTGGGATACGAAGCATTTGTTCGTTGTTTGCTCAGAGAACAGAAAAAAATAATTCTTTTGTTTGCTCTCTGAAGTAAGTCATCATAGCTTAAGTTAAACTTCTTAAGCACAAGGTTAGCAGGCTCAGGAGACCTCATGCGAGGAAACAGACTTTTTTCACACTCTTCAGACAAGAGGAGAGAAAAAGAGGGAAAAATATATTTTAATAGGGCCACACTTTCTAACTCCTCACAAACAACTGGCTGAAATACCAGTATCACAGTACAAAACCAAGTGACTCTCTCTGACAGAGTTAAAGCATAAAAACAAAGCCCCTGAAGGGTTGAACATTCTCCTTTTACTTAAAAACTGACCTAAAAAAAGCTGAGATGGCCTGACCCACCCACCTTCAAGAACACACTGCCATCCTCCTATGGCAGGGGAAGGCAAGGCATCTTCCATGGTTGCCATGCAGACTTACATAATTGCTAGTTGAAAGAAGCAGGACCACTTGGCCCCAGTGGTGGAGCTGCTAATGAAGCCCAGCTACATCCTCCTGGGCTCTGGATGATGTTTCCCTGGGGAATTGGCTTGTGCTTTGTGTCACTGCTCAAATCAGTGGAAGTGGGGGAAAAGCAGATGGAAAAAAAGCCACCTTCTTTTTGGGGGGAAGGGGGTGGGAGGCGGGGGCAGTCTTTTCCACCCATATTGCCATAAAAAAGTCCATGTGAGAGGGAAAACTGGCAAAGAAAGGCAGTTTCGCAAGGTTTTCCTCAGATTTCTATGGCCTTGGGTGCCTTTGCTGATACACCACAGCCCCATGGTTTTTAACACGATCAGTTTAACTTGCCTCCCAGAAGAGGAAAAGAAATTACTCTAAGTTTGTGTATTGGGCAGAACTGTGCATCTTTTTACCCTGCACCTTTTACACAGAAGTGTTTGAAAGAATACCAGCAGCAAGAAGTGAGAGACAAAAAAAAAAAAAAAAAAAACAAAAAAAAGGGGAAAAAAAAAAAGTAAAAAAAAGTGTGTAATAATAAAGAATAAAAAAAAAATCATATTCCTCTGGCCTCCTAACATCACTTGGATGCCAGGACACCTTTTAAGTGCATAGCAAACATTATCGAATGGAAGAGGACATCAAGGAAAATGGGGATTTGAATGAATAGATGCAGAACTGAGGACATGAATTACCGGCTGTGCTGTGCACATCTGGGACAATCTCAATCAGAGCAGATTCATGTATTGCCACAAAACTGAGGGCTGATCTCTGCTATCACAAAGGTTTCTGAATAGGTTTCCAAGCAAAGAGAGGAAGAGGAGTTTGGGGTTCCTGGTATACGGTTTCCCAGCATGGCTTATGTACTGAATTAAATGAAATGCATTTTCACATCCCATTTAACTGAGTGTATCCAAACATGGTAAGCCTAACCCTAACTAGTGAAAGGACTTTGAGCAACCACAGCTATTGCACTTTTTTTTGCCAAGTGCTAAAGTAAATGTTTTCTGTTCAAAATAAGGATTTGCTTTCTCCCTGTTGTGTTACCAGTCCTCAAACTGCTACTTAAAACCCAAAGAAATATGGCTTTGAGACCCATCTGTTGTTGCTACAAGTGGAGTTCTTGAAAGGTTTGTGTGTATCACTGATGGATTTATTCTGCAGCTTTGACACCATCATAATAACCTTTTGTTCTGTAACTCTTGGACCATTTTGGGCTCTCTGAAGCTTCCATGGTAAGGCAGCTGCCACATTTGCCAGTGAGTAAAGCAGTAAAACTAAGTGAGCCCCCTCTGCATGATGAAGGTGTTGAAGATTGTCTTGCTGTGGTTTGCAATGGCTCAGTGACTCCTTAGCAGCTTTGAAACAATCCTCATCTTTAGAGAATTTCTTTGTTACAGTCCTGCAATAGATGAGCCTTAAGGAGGTGCTGCCACTCCTGTGAGCCACCTCTGCTGCTTTCCTGTAGCCCTGCATGTTCCCCAGCTGCAAATTCCAGCCTGGCATTCTGTCCCAAAGGGACACATACCATTATTATGAATACTGAACTCCATGTAACCTTCCATTTCCCAGCTTAGGTTTCTATTTTAATTAACTCATCAGTTTTGTGCTTAAAAAAGCCCCTATGTAAATTTGTATGTATATTTTTATATATATATTTGATATGCTGGCTTTTTTTTGACCTTTTACACCAGGTATCCATCTACTACATTCTTTATAAATTCTTTTCATACATGTTTTGAAGCTGCCAATGCTATGACTTCTTACATGGGCTCTCTGCTTTCAGAAATGCTCACTCTGGAGCTTTCCCAGCAGATGAGACCTATTTTATTTTATTTTATTTTATTTTATTTTATTTTATTTTATTTTATCACCTGCTTCAGTCACCTCTCAGTTAAGGCTGACTTATATTTGCACTGTACAAAACAGTGCCCTTATTTTAACTCTATCGAAGAACAGCCTCTCTCAGATCACTGAGACCTGAATAATAATGTGATGATTAGTAGATGTGGTACTGGTACAGTCTCAGTTTCATCCAGAAGAATAAACAGAGTTAGCTGTTCAGGAAAAGAAGAATTCCAGTGGGAAATAAAGGCAACTGTTGTGACATTTTTCTTGGAAAACATCATGTTCAGAATTAGAAGCTGCATGCATCTTGGGGAGTTTTTTAATTTTGTGACATGCTGCAAACATAAGGGGTTAGCAGGCAGAAAAGTCAAGTGGGCTGGGTGAATATGCATAAAAAATCTGGCTAAAGAGAGCAAGCAGAGCTGGAATTGTGGTAAAACATGTGTTTTGAAGTAAACATCATACTAGGCCAGTGGAAGGGGTGCTGATCCCCACACAACTGGCAGCAGTAAAGAGAGAAATGCTTTAAAACATTAGCTTTATCTTAAGGATTCAATAGCTTTCCAGACTCTGAAATAGAGGGAAAGTATCTCCCTGGCTACTGGTGATCTAACCTTTGTACCAGTGTCCTGTTCTTGAGGATTCCCCGCTGGAGACACCTGCTGTTTCTTTACACCTTAGCATGGTAATCCAGCAAGTGTGTGTTTCTGAGTTCCTTTAAGAAATCAGAGAGATCATCTCCAGAGAAATCTGAATTCCCATTCTTCCATTTATTATATAACCACATTAAACACAGCAGGTATCTTTTGATCAATCAATCTTCATATGGTATCTAATTTTTTTTTTCGCGGAGAATCACAACAAACTCGGCATGTGAAACGGCACAGGAGTTTGTGCATCCACAAAACCTTACTGCCACCCACCAGTCTGCAACCTGGAATGTGCTGGGGACAGCAAAAAGGAAAATGTGAGGAGCTCAACACTGCAGGGCCCAGGAAAACTGGAGCTTCCCTCTGCAGAGGAGGACAGGTCTGGTTTTCCCTGTCAGCAGCCTAAGAGCTTGAGCCTGCCTGCTTTGAGCCTTTATATGGATTTCAGTCCTTTTCCCTCCAACCTTCACTGCTTGAAATGGGATTGGCCTAGCTGCTTCTCTGGGGAGTGTTTTCTATTAAGCAGCTCTCTACAGGAATTTGAGTCAATGGTGGTGACATGCAAAAACAAAGAAAACAATTCAGAAAATATTGTATCTAGAAATATAATATCTCAAAGAAATCTACACCATGGAAGTAACTGCAAATTAAATGAAAGTACTTGGGATATTGGTGGCACTACCATTCTTGTAAATGGAAAAAGTACAATCTTTTTAGCTTATTACTACTGTGGTCAAACCAGCAGCATCCAGAAAGCAAATGCTTCCAATGACAATCCAACAAAGTATAACAAATGATCATACAAAAGATCTGCATGGCCTTTCTAACTCAGACTCCAAACCACAATGAAACAGGAAAACTGAATTCAGTTTAAGTTTCAGCACGTCTCTTCTGTCCCCACGTCTGTCTGCCCCCTTGGAATGTAAAAAAAAAAAAAAAACACCAAAATGTCAGCAATATATAATCTAATATTTTTAATTTTATGTACAGGAATATAACGTTATGGCAACTTTGTACATGAAATACATACAGTATTTAAACATGAAAATCAGCTAGGTAAGAATTTACATTAGCAATGAAACTGCTTCATGTGCAGCCCAGGTAATACTTAGTTTAGATCTGTATTTTATTGGGGGGAGATTTTAATAGTTTACAATTATAGAAACATTTAAAACAAGACTCTATAAAATAATTTACAGAAACCCTACCATCTACACTGAGAGAAAGGGCATATGTCTGTGAGTTGTGTGTGAGTAACAAGGTGGACAAATGATGTATCTCAGCCTTTTAAAGTATAAAATAATTTAGAAGCAGTTCATGCAATATGGAAGCAAAGATGTGCCAGTTCCTCCGAGGTTTTCTGCTACCTTGGACATCTACTGAGCATCACATGTGAGTCACTGGACACATGATAACACCACTGCCAGGTGCTACCAGACAGCACCAGCCTCAGTTCCTCCGGACAACAACTTACGTAAACATAAATATACAGGTTGATATCTTTTCTACACAGTACAAATACAGGGCACAGCTTCTCAGCTGTGCAAGTAGTCAATCCGTATATGGGAAGCAGGATAATGCTCAGTCCGGAGTTCCCTGTGTTCCTCTGTCCAAGGCCACTAACAGAACTTCCTTGTTTTCACCAGTTTGCTCTGGTATTTCACTGAGTGCCCACCGTGCCCTATCACATAAACATCCAGCAGGTAAGACTTGCCAGGCTGCAGGCCTCTGATTGTCTCTGTGGTCACTGCTTTCTGGATGTTCTGGCTGTGGAAGTATTTACAGAGAACCTTATCCGACTTCTTCCTCGTGTCTGGACCCAAGCACTGGTTCTGCTCCCTTCTCTTCTGCTCTTCGTTGTAATTGTCATCCACTTCCCTCTTGTAGATGCAGAATTTGTTCCTCTCCTGCGTGCCCAGCCACGCCACCGTGACCGAGGAGCACGTGCGGAGCTTGTCAAAGGCTTTGATCCGCGTATCTTCAGGGAGGGAAGGGAATGACTGCTTGTTTGGCCTGGTTGTAGCCAGGACCTTCAGCATGGAAGCACCTTTCTTGCTGCCCTTCAGCCTAATAAGGTATTTCGCTTTTGCTTTCCCCCGGAGCTGGAACTGCCGCACACCCTCCACACTTTGAGACAAGAGAAGTTTCCCATCTCTCCTAACTTGGATCTGAACAGCATCCAGGCAGGAATGAACGGAAAAGGTGACTTTTTGGTGAGATGAAACAGGGGCAAAGCGTAGAAATTTAGCTCCCTTTCTCTTGATGAACAAATCTGTAACTTTGCCATCCTTCAGCTCGATTGTTTTCTGCTTCGCCTCCTCCTTGGTCCTGGCAAAGGTGCCGACATAGGCGGTGCTCATGTTGGTGTTGGTGTTCACTGCAAACATGTCAAAGTAGTACTGCGTGTCTGGCTTCAGGTCAGACACGGTGAAGATGTTCTTGTTCCCAATACAAACTCTGTGCAGGTCAACTCTCGGCTTTGGGGACATTTGCCGCCCAGACTTGGATGATTTTAGGAAGCCACGTTCTTTGCCAGAGTTGTTGTCTGCAGGGAAACCAAAATGGGCAAAATCAAAGGGACTGAAATCCAGGCCTGGCTTTGGAGCCATCATGAAGGTGTCATCAGAGCTGAGCTTGGCTTCAACAGCACAGAGGCTTTTGAAGTTGTGCTCCTTGTTGATGACTATGCAATACTGGATGGGCTGTCTCAGCAGGGAGGCCGTGGGGCTGGGTTTCCATGCCAGCGTCACCGTTGTACGTCCCAGAGAGGTGACATCGATTCTGGGATCGTAAGGTAACTCAGGATAAGGCTGGTCCGACTCTGGAGTCGTGGTTGCATACACTTTAAAATGGGTGTCCTTCTCTGTTGACAGCAGATCCAGCTGGTACAGCCCAGAAGGGGAACTGGAGGACACAAAGTACTCCACGTCGTTGCCTTTGTAGGAGAAGAGCTCCGTGCCTTCCTCGTTGGTAATCTGCTGTTTCTGTTGCTCAAGGGGCTCTGGGTCACCTGGAATAGAAGCAAAAGGAAACATTTGTACAGACACTCTCTGCAAATGTGAAAAACCGACCTCTAACAGGCACATTTTACTGCATAAAATACAAATGTGAGATGGAAAAGGAAGGTTTTGTCTTCTGAGGAAGATGCAATTGATGAACACTTCTGTCAAATCAGAGAAGAAAATTGGTTTGGCACTCAGGTTCAACCCAAACACAATAGAAATTCCACCTGATCAGCGTCAATGGAGTCTCATGAATGGTAGCTAACACCTTCCACTGGAGTGTTAGGCATCCCACTTGGAGCTGCCCTGCAGTTTTCCCCAGGGGAAATACACTCTCACCTGCCTCTTCCTGGATGTGGACCCTTGGCTTTCCCCATATGAGTCACACTAAAATTTTGTTGCTAAACACAGTGGGGACCAGAGGTGTGTCTGCCATACTGTGTGGTGTGTGTGACAATTTAGCACGTGTCAGAGGGTCTGGCAGCCCTTTTCTCTCCTGAGCAGCAGCTACACGGCTCCGTGTCTGGAGATGAGCCCCTCCAAGGGGTGAGCTCAGTCCTGCTGCAGTGCCAGCCCTGTCTCTCCAATTCTTATCTTGTGTAAACAGTTCACAGCAAAGCTCCCATCAAACTGAGTCACTCTGGGCAAACAGTTTGCTCTGGCAGCATCCAGACATCTGTGACTATAACCTCAGCTTTTACTTCTTTGTAGCCCTTTTCCTTTTCATGTTGCTCCCTGCACTGGAAGACCAAAACAGCAGATCATAAAGACAGGCCTGCTGTGTGACTCAGTGTTTGAGGAACCTTAAATCCAGGAGAAGAGCAGGGAAGGGGACAGGGAAAGTCACTGATGGTTTGTTACCTGATCCTTCCCCACTGGCTTCCTCTGGGAGCTCCTGCACACTCAGTTTCCACTCCAGAGGGGCATCACACGGTGTCACTGTCACTGCTAAGGGAGTGTTGTCCTCTTCAACCACGAAGAAATACCTAGAGGGAGGTTAACAGACCCACAGGTCAGGAACTCCTGATGGCAGCCAACGGGCAGGGATTAACTTGACATGATCAGGGATGGTCCTGGTGGGGCCACAGCATCAAAGGTGCTCCCAGCGGGCAGAGGGAGCATGGAAAGGCTGGTGAGCCAGAGCTAAGGAGCAGAGTTCACACTTCTGTGTCAAGGCAGAGCAGAGGGGTTTCCGGCCTCCTACCCTCCCCTCCAGCAGCTTTACTTTCTACCTCTGTACTACCTAAATACAAATAATCACAGAGATATAAATGAGGGAGATGGGATCTCTCCTGGAACTTAGGGATATGCTTTTCCAAGCAGGACACACATTTTACATTGTGTCCAGGTAAGCACGCAGAGATACACCCACCCACCAAGCTGCCTTCCCACACCCCTCCAGGCACCACACATCGCCTACTGTAAAATGTTCCTCACCAATGAAGGCTGGAGAAGGTATGTGATAATGAGGTAATGCAGCTCTTCCCTGAACTCTCTGGGGTGTCAGGGTCTTCCCCAGTCTAACTCTCAGGATTTTCTGACCCATAGGGTGGAGTTTGGGAAGTGGGGAGTTCAGACCAGGCTGCCTAATGCTGCTTCTTTAAAGCACAGTAGGGAACAATGAAGAGGGACAAGCGTGGTGGGTCAAGCCTGTAGTTTCTAATTTCCTCCCTGCTCCCATTGCCTTCAGACGTGTTAGCAGCCCCACTTCAGGGAAATTCTGCAGTCTGGGGGAGCTCTGGGCTTATCCCAGAAATCAAATAAATTGGACAGACCCTCAGATGGGGAGGCCAGATTGGGATGGAGCCTCACATATTTACTTCACCAAACAGAACACTGTGGCATTTGTGTTTTTCTGGTTGGGATCCGGTTTTTATCTCAAAGCACCCAGCAACGAGAGCTACTGTCCTCAAAGCTGGCCTTCCTCGGGTCAGACAGAAGTACCTTTTGGGGGTGTCTCGGAAGAGGTAACTGCTGATTTCAGCCCCGTCGGGGATGACTGACGAGTCATGGAAAAATGCCTTGTCCCGGATCTGCATCTGGAAGAGCTCCTCATCCCTGGTGGGCAACTTCTGGGGCCTGGAGTGGAGTGGCAGCAGCAGCAGCAGGAGCGGCAGTGGGCAGCTCAGCAGGAGCATTCTGCAGCAACAACAGGGAGTCCCACCTCAGGAGGGTGTCCTGGGCTGACAGTGC
>VWZU01003074.1:86954-99471 GCA_013397095.1 Sterrhoptilus dennistouni | reverse complement strand
CATCAGCCCTTGACCACAACTCTGGTGTAGCCTCACAGCATTCAGACCAGCTGATTGGATTGTGGCCTTAATTTTTTGGGGGTAAGGATTTCTCAAGTGGGAATTTCCCCATGTTGTATTACCAGAAGTTAGTAAGTTATTTCAAACTGCACAGTAAGCAACACAGAGAGAGAAAACAGATATGGTCAATAATGGTAACAAACCTTTGGTGCTGCTGGTGGCACTGCTACAAGCAAAGAAGGGTAAAAAATGTGAGTTGCCAATTATTACCCTTGTTGCTTTCAAAAGAATCAGGAAATAACAGTACTTGTACCATCACCTTCTCCATAATTTGTGCTGAAAATGATTAATAGCTTTACAGTTCCACTATTTCAAATATCTCTGGAACAACTAGAACTTATTTAACTTACATTTTTGTATTAAAAAATACAAAAGTTAAAAGTATTAAAGGTTTTATTTTAAGTCTTGATCTAGTAAACAGAGCTACTTTGATTCTATTATCATGTGGTATTCAGGCTTTTCTCCCATGTTTTAAGCAGCTGTTTTGAAGATATTATTAAACCAAGCTTCACCTAATTTGTGTATTATGTCAGGAGAGTTGAGGCTCTGAAAGTCCTTGTATCTGTGTCTTCTGCTTCCATTTTTTCTGTCCTTGTGTCAGTTACTTGTCCAGATCTTTGGCCGGAGAATTTTCTTCAGCTGTCATGTCTTTCCCAGAACCACTTCCAGTTCTAAAGTAGCGAAATCCCTTTAGTTTGTGCCCTCTCTCAGCTCCATCTAGAAAGATGACTTACAGTTGAGTTAGCATCTGTGCCCTCTAGAAAAGCAAGTATGTAACACTATGGAATATTTATTGTTCTGTTACAATATACTATAACTTGAAGTTAATTTTGCCTATCTAATTAACAATCAATGTGCCCCTCCATGCAGTATCCTCGTCTTTGTATTGTTTATCTACTCACTGTGGGTTTCAGTCAGTCTATCAGGTTTTTTTTACTTTTTCCCCCCAGAACTACT
Source organism: Sterrhoptilus dennistouni (assembly GCA_013397095.1). Classification (NCBI taxonomy): domain Eukaryota; kingdom Metazoa; phylum Chordata; class Aves; order Passeriformes; family Zosteropidae; genus Sterrhoptilus; species Sterrhoptilus dennistouni. The sequence continues at coordinate 98,454 of VWZU01003074.1, read as the reverse complement.
TACCAGACTGTGGCTTTGCAGCAAGGATTTCCAAAGTGAGGGACTGCATTCTACTGGCAGGATGCGACTCAGTTTATGAACAAGTATTTTTACTACTGCTAGAGGAGCCTACATTATTTCAATTCGTGGCAGCAAGTATGGAGTGAGCCTGGTCTGGAATTCTGGATTCCTTGAACCCCCTTACAAATTAGGGGTCTCCAGTTTTCTCCTGCAGAATAGCAGGTGCTGAGCCAGCTCAAAGAAATGCTCTTCATGTTATTTACCAAGAGAAGGAGAAGGGATCTAGTTGGGAGTACCAGGCAGATAAACCAGAAGGCAGAAGTCAACTTCCACTGAGTGCTCTTCTAAGCAAGGGCAGCATGAAGTTCTCCCAGTGCTGGCCCTTAGGCATGGCAAGCCTTCTCTGCTGGCAGAGAGTCTCCTCATAATCCACTTCTTGACACAGGAGAGGTCAATCACTTGCTGTTCTCAGGCACCAACTCATATGAGCAAGGAAAACATACAGCAAGCAGCTGTTCTGCAGGGATATTTTCAAGGGTTAGATTCTCCCACTCACCCGTGAGAGGTGAGCTGTCAGAAATCCTCCATTCTCCTAACCCATCAGATGCTTCTCATCCTTACACCTGTTTCCTGTGAGAAGGTATTTCTATTTATTAGGGGGCTCAGGGGAAGAGAGGGCCTCTCCCTGTTACTAGATTGAGTTTTTTTGATGATGGATACATGTGAAGGGCTTTTGTTGTGCTCTACAGTTCTCACCAATGTGAGAGGCAGTGAGACTGCTTTCTACCTTCTTTTTCCAAGGCAAGTTATTAACACTTTTTACTCCTATTAATCTGTAATTCCATCGTGCTTAACAATATTTTAGGAAGCTTGTTTCACAATGTGCTTTTTTCCTGTCAATTATTAGGTCTTTTTCAGTTAAATATTAGACATCCCTCACACAATACAAAATTTGATCTTATTTATAAAGAAAGAAAAGGACAAAAGGTGAGAGGGAAGGGAAGTACTCTCTTAAGCAAGTCAGTCTTGTTAACAAAGTTTTATTTCTGAAAATAATAGTAATTTTTATGTTACAAGTGCAGATATGGCTATACCTTGTGGAGAAGGAAAGTCATCTGTAAGGAAACTGCTGAATCTTTACAGGGTCTTGCATGTAAAATAAAATTTGTCTTTTTTTTTTTTTCTGTCTGTGAATTAGTATACTTGCATTGGTGAGTAATATTCTTATATATCTCAAACAATGCTCTCTGTAAAGAGTAGTTCCACTGAGTTAGGTCTGACTGTATATTAATTTGCTTATCTCTATATATTATCTTATAGCTAGGTGCTTTGTAGCTAGTATTACAAATGTTAAATGATTGATTATTGAAGTATTTAGTTTCACCCCCTCTTTCCCCACTACCATGTTCTTATTTACAATGTAATAAAATAATGGCATAAATATTGAGGAATTATTTTGACGAGGTTTATTTCTGTTTACTTGGTATTTTTAAATGGCTTTCCCACCTGCCTTTGGTTTTACATAGTCATTTTGGCTGATTATTTAATACACTGTACTACATTTTGAAAAACTCTTCTGTAACCATAGTAACTATTTTTGATTAGGTACAGCTGAGTACATGGGTTCATTTTAATATAGGTGGAAAAAAAAATTATCTTGAAAGCTCCTGAAATAATTTGGGTTATTATTGGCTTTCATTTGAGGTTCAACAGAGAAAGAATTGCTCATAGCCTCTCTTTCTTGCTTCTAATGATGGCTTGTTTGTTTGTTTCTATTTTCTTCCTTTTTTAAACTTAGTAAGTGTGGGCCGTAAAGGATTTATATAAAAGTTTCTGGAGGTTTTCCAAGGGCAACTTGTCTTCCTGAAGATAGAAATTTATTTATGATAAGATTTACCTAACCAGGAGTAACACTGCAACATTCTTATCCTGTCTATTACACCAGAGGGAACATGGCCCTCTATAATCCAATTTCCCTTACACCCTGTGATGGCTTGGCCCAAAATCTTTACAAGCCAATAGGGATTGGGCTGTAATAATTCAAAGAAGGGTGAAGATGGCTGGAGGAAGAAGTATGAGTCTCACTTACCTGTTCCTTTAGCTTTATGGAGATTTTGAAGAATATTTCCTGGTTTCCAGGTACGCAAAGTGTTTTCTAGGACAGGCATATCCAGAAAGAAGTCCTAAAGGATTTCCTTGGCAGATGTCTTTTTGTTGTTGATCCTGTGATACCCCAGTCATCCTGGTGATCAGAGAGCGAATTGAAAATACTTGCTTCTTTCTGAAACTATTGATTCAGTGTGCAGCCATGAACTGACATAATCTTATTCTGATCCAAAGCACATTAAAAACCTTTGTGAAAGAGAGAGAACTGAATCCCGCAGATCTGCATTGCAGGAGAATATGAGCTGTCTCCTGGTAACATCCTCAGGAGTGTTGTGTGTATGTCCCAGCATTCCAACACTCATCCAGGACAAAGACCAGGTCCTTACAGTACAGCTCACAATCACATTTATTTTTTATTTTCTGTGAATCAGAAGTCACAGTGACAGCTAATACACATTCAGCTAACCAGAGCCTGAAGCTGTGATAGTAACTACAACAAAGTAATCTGAAATACTCCTGGCAGGTGGTGAACCCAATGATGTGACTGGATAATCTCCCTCATCAGAGAAATCAGACTTGAGTTCCCATGGGTTTCTCCTCATTAATTATGTCATGCAATGATGGAGAATGTGTTGTTACAATTACCTTAATTAGCTGGAAAACATTTTTGGAATTTTTCAATATTTCTCACTCACCAATTGACAAAGCATGTGAAATGATGTGGCTGCCTCTGCAGATAGTTGTATAACGCATTTTACAAATGTTCTGGATTTTTTTTTTTTGGTCTGTCAGAGCATCCTTTATTTAATCAGTCTTTTTCAGTGTTCAGATGAATCTAGCTATTATTCCAAGAGTTAATAACAGTATCTGTTTCTTCCTGTCTGCTGCAAAGGACAGTGCTCTGTATTAACCTCTGTGATGCCTAATGTTGAGCTTTTTACATCAAAAGAGGTTTTACTATTTAGAAAAATGCACTTCCCTGTAGAAAGATGGTGTGTCAAGACAACCTAAGGCTATTTTGCCTCATGCTGTGATTAGCAGTGACCAGTTGTGGCCTCTAATCAGTAATCCGTAATTCCTACTGTCCCACAGCCTGGGCTGTCTGTAAAGCCCCTGCTGCCGGAGAGAAATCTCTCTGCCTTTTGCCTTTTGTAATACTCCAAATAGTTGCTGTCTTGCAAGGGTTGGGAATAAACCAACCCTTCACTCAGTTGTGACTACTTTTCTTCTGCTGAGTGAAAAGTAATTGATTTGCTTCATCACCCACTCAAAGGCAGCCACAACTTTTCTATTCGTTTTTACAAAAGTAAAAGCAGAGTGAAAAATGTTGTGAGAGGCAAATCTTGAGGGTAGATGTCAATCTGCACACTTCATTGCTGGAATTGGCTGCTGCTTTAATGATGTGTGGGGACCTCAATGGACTGCAGGGACACAGATACCACCCCATGGTTTTCATCATGGGCTGCAGGAGAACCTCAGCTCCAGAGCCTGTCTCAGCTGCCTGCTAGTCTTAGCTTCTGCTCCCTCCTTCTGCACTGACTGGGGTATGTAGGGAGTGGTTGCTCTCCTATTTCTCATTCCTTTCTTCTTTGTCTGAAATTGCTTCTGCACAATAACTTTCTCCCTGTCTTAAACATGTTGTCCTAGAAGTGCTACCACCATGGTCGATGGGCTGAGCCTTGGCCAGCAGCAGGTCTGTCTTGGAGCCAGCTGGCACAGACTGTGTTGGTAAGGCAGTGCATTGGCTGCCCTTCTCCCTCCCATGCCACACTGTGATCTGAGAAATGCTCATTAGACCTCAGTCTTGACGCACAGCACCTGGGCTAAGCTCCTCTTGGGCTTATCAGAAACACTGTCTGCTACCAGGAGTTTGTGCTGTCTAATGAGCTCCTGTTTTTAATGAACAGCCATGGAAGTTTGTTTTTCTTACCTGAATAACAAACCTAGCAGAATAATATTTTTGTTATCAAACCTTCAAAGGCAGTCATCAACCTGAATTGCAGCCAGGATGGAAAATTACCATTATTAGAGCCCACCCTCTTGTGACCTATACATGGCAGTCCAAAGTGAGACTCTTTGAGCTCTCCTGGAGCAGCAGCTGTGACCAGCAAAGCCCCTCTGAGTGAGGCCTCTCAGAGCCAGGGAACTCTCAAATTTACTGTACTGAGGGATCACTGGATGATCATGCTGGATCCTGGCCTGACACCCCTGACAGCTTGAAGCCCAACCCTTTGCCCACTGGGAGAAGAGATGCAGAGGCATCCAAAGTGAGTATTTCACCAAGTTTGAGGGGAATTTTTGACAGGTATTTACCTTGTACAGATTGTGTCTGTGGGCATGCAACTCTGAATATGTTGAAACGAATGTACTAAGGATATTTTACTAGATCCTTAAGTACTTTAAATTTGTAGTAAGTCAGACCTGTGAGTTACTGTTGAGACAGAGTAAATTCTATATGAGTAATTTCTAAATTGTTTAACCTATTGATTAAGTGTAGTTAAGTGTGATTAAATGCTGTTGCACATTTAGGTATAAACAGTTGGTCAGTTCTGGGCTCAGTTTAGCTTGGGGATCTACTCTGAACATTGGAACTTAGCAGGAGGGTATTCTATATTCCCTTTTATCCTTATGCTTTCCCATTGTTCTCTCTACTTTTGCTGCACCACCCAGTTACTTTTGGGTTTATTTTGATTTGGTTTGATTGATCTATTTTTTTTTCTCTATGTGCTTTAACCATCTAGCTAACTTGCAGAGTGAACTTTGCCAAAGAACTTCGTTGTGCTTTCACTTTAATATTAAACTTCTTTTGGCCACTACCCTTGTTGGTGACCCTTTAACCAACATTAAAACATTCCTTTGGAGCAATTGCAAGCAGGGGAAGCTTATTCTCAGAAGCTAACCCTGTATCTCCTCTGCTACAAAACCTGGCCATGCAAACCCCTTGCCTCTGTGATACACATATTTAAGAATTACGATTAAAATAAATTAAAATAATTTAATTATCATTAAAATTACATTCATCATACAATCTTCACAAAAATCTTTCACATTAACAAAACAGAACAAAATAAAAATCCACACATCGAAGTAACATCACCAATATTGAAAGAGGACCAAGAATTCACCTCACTCCTCATCCCTTCCCTACAATTATGAAAACAGAAGTTGCCCATGGTCATTCCACTCTAACATTGTCTGTTACATCTCTCAGTCTCTATACCTATTTAAAATTCCTTGGGCACCATGGTGGATGTCAAAAAAGACTGTTGGTGGTTGCCACTGATTGGATAACAGGTGTCCACCAACCTGCTCTGTCACTCCCATCCCCAGCAGGATAGGGGCACAAAACAACTCCCTAGGGTTTTTTTCTACCTTAAGATAAAGGTGAGTTACTAAAGCAAAATGTCTCGTGTGTGTGTAGGCAAAGGAAATACCCAAAACATGTTATTTTCTCCTTCCTGACAGCAAGTACTGTCCAGCCACTTTCTGGGAAACACGGCTTCAGCTTGTGTAGCTGTTGCTACAGGAAATGAATGCTGTAAATAACAAATGCCCACTGCCCCCATTCCTCCTCTCCTAAACTTGCATATCTGAGCAGCCACCACATGAAGTGGCCAGTGTGGGGTGGCTGCCCTGACTATGTCCCCTCCCAGGATCTCACCCACACACAGCCCGTGGGTGTGAGGACTGACAGTTTAAGTGCCAGTGCAGATGCTGTGCAAGCTCTGCCCAGCAGTGTGAGGGTTTTGGCTTCTGTTTTTTCTCTGCCAAGGTCAGAATGAATAACATGGGAAATGAAGATGTTGAGTTCAGACTTGAAATGTTTATTATATCTTATCTGTTTACAGGCTCATGTACCATGAGCTTAACTAGCAAGCTAGGGAAATGAGATGAAATGGAGTGCTTCTAATGCTTCCCAAGGTCTTTTAAGTGATAATCACTCACTGCCAAGGTGACACCAATATTATTTGACCAAATAATGACCACCCAAGGCCCGTGATGCAGACTTTTTTAATCCAATTACAGAAAACCACCTAAATCCATGAAGAAGGAAAAAGAAGGTGAAGAAAGGCAAATACAACACCCATATCCTCCATCTTGAGTCATATGTTTTACTATACACTAAACCCCCAAATTCTACGTTTCTAGGACTCCAACACAGCAGTACCACAACATGGGCATGTTACCAACACCTCTCCTGCTACCAATGCAAATACAGGACTGTGAGAACTTCTATGGGGAGAGTCAACTCCATCTCAATCACATCCAATACAATGTCCAAGGAGCTACTAGGATATGCCACTCACACTCTTAGTTACTGAGCTTTGCCACCAGATATTTCTTTTACCAGTGCTGAAATGTGTATTCATGCTCTTTTATCAAAGACTGTAACTCCATTGAAAGGACCCATGGGCTGTTTTATATTAGTCTTTGGATTCGTTCCACTCATTGGTTCAAAAGTACAAGATGATTGTCAATACTCTTGGAAGAAAGACGCTGTTGAAAATGGAAAGGGACTGTAACAACTTGTTTTCATTAAAAAGTACAGGATAAAGACAAAAACTGTATTATATATATTCCATGTGCTGCACACTGTGCTTTTAGGGAGTGTTATTTTGCTTATTTTAATGATGGGTGGTGGATTTTTTTATTATCTGGTAACTGAACATTTGAGTAAAGGGTTATTAGGGATATAGAAAAGAGCAACTGGAGAGAATTTTTTGCCTAGATCTGAAAAAAAAAAAAGAGAAAAAAGGCTTTACAGGTTGAAGTATGAGTTAATCACTTTACTATTATAGTTTATCAGACACTGATATTGGCCATAAAAATAACATCAACTTTTGGTACTTATTTTTAATATTCTAGCATTGTCTGACTCTATAATGCTGTGTGTTAAAAAAAAAAGAAGTTGAATTTGCTCATATGATTCTAGGTATTAGGACAGAAACTAAATAAGAAAATAAAGCCTAGCATCAGAACTAAAGAAAGTGTATTTTTATATTCTGAAAGGAACAAAAATGGACTACAAAAAGTCAGATGCAAGCACTGTGAGATATTTTTTTGAGAGGGCTCTAAAGAATCAGTATACAGTTTTGTGGAAAGTGGAACGTTCCAAAACAAAACAGTGTAATTTTGCTTGAGATAATTGGACCATTCATAATTATGTACAGTGAATCAGTTACTGGAATATTTTTTGGCCTATCTTAGATTGTTTGTAAACAGAGTGCAACTGGAGAAAGTTTCAAGTGTACTAATTTTAGGCTAAGATTTTTCTTGTGTGGTGTTCCTCTGACTTTCAGCACTGTATCTGCATGGCCATAGCTGTTGATGGTGTCAGCATTTTAAGCAGGGTGTGCTCATGCTGCAGGACAGCAAGCCTTGTGCCAGGGACCTCAGACTATAAGCATGTAGTGAGGCAAGAGGTGCAAACTCTTCATCCTTTTCATGTTTGTGATGTTTTCATTCACTGCTGGCACATTATTGACTGAACAACAGATACAGTCTTCAACACAGACTTAATGCAACAAAGCAGGGTCACTAAATGCACTGTATTTCTCTGTGATTGTCTTGTGCTTTCTATTTCATAAGCAGAGATACAAGTGCTATTCCTGTCCCTTCTTGCCTTCACCTCTTCTAAACTGCCTGTACTCCATGGTTAAGTTGCTCATGCTTTTCTGAACAGAGTCTGATGCTGCTGCTGGTAATGACCCAGAGGTATGTCAGAGGCCACCCACTGCTCCAGAGCAAATTATCAGCGTGATCTTTCTGATTTCAGTCCCCTCTTGGGTCTGGCTGGGTTAAGCCCTACTACATATTGTAAATAGGGCCACTGACATTCTGTGGGGGGTCTGACTCCCAGATTTTGTCATGATAACGATCTATGTATCCTTGTGTCAGCTCAATTGCTCTGTGGGGCCCTATGTAGGTTTGTGTGTAGCAAAGAAGCTAAAGAAAGAAAGAACTTTCTTTAATTGCTACAGAAAAAACTCTTTTTTTCTTCTTGATTTTAGTAGCCTGACATTTTCTTGGGTTGAGACAAAGATGTGTTAGCAAACAGTTCTAAGTATGCTCAAAAGAAGCTGCTCCAACCCCAACCCCAGCAAAGAGCAGCAGCAAAATGAAAGCATACCTTTTATGTGAAGGTCTTACTGAATAGCTTCTTGTGTTATTCATCTCTGTAGGTTGCAAAACGTAAAAGTACAGACTGAAGGTAAGAAGGATGGCAATACAAGCCTAGCACTTGCAAGAGAGTTTTGTTTCTTGGTTTGGCCATGGACTTCAGTCAGTCTTCCTTCAGAGAAACCTTTAGCTTTTGATTGCTTCTAGTCATTGGAATATTGTGAGAATAAACACTCTGCAGTGTTTTTCAGTGCCTAAATTGGAAAGTAAAATTCACACCATAAATATTAATGCCTGCAGTACATTGCTATTTACTTCTGATTTGATTTTTTTTATAATCATCATATTGATATGAGTGTTGCTGTGATTTCTAAGAGGGTGGAAAAGAATCCCATAGGAATTCAATAGTAATTTATTTGTAATTGGGACTGCTTTTTAAATGTTTAAATGGAAGTCTAGGGATGTTTTTTGGGGAATTTGTCTTGTTTAACTGCAGTGGAAATCACACTTTCAACACTCAGCTAAAAAATTTCTTAATCCAATAGAACTCATTCCTTTGTTTACAGCAGTCACTAACAGGCCTTTGGGAAGAGATGTCAGTATTAACAAGTGCTAATATTGAAACCTTTAATTTACCAGACATAAATTTTATGAATGTGTAACAATGATAAATAGCATCAGCAAGGATAGCTGGTTGTCTCAGACTGAAAATAAGCCTTGGTGGACAAAATGCTGCCTCCTTCTGCTCATGCCAGGTGGGCTGACAGCAGCCCAGGGGATGGTACATCGTGGATAACAAACACCTACTGGCATTGTCCTGACTCCTCCACCTGCAGGATCACCTGCTGAGCCACATTGAACAGGACAAATGAAATTAAACTTGGCTGGAATCTGCTGCTAATAGCTATTGCTTTTGGCTCTTCTCCTGTTTCTTTTGAAAATTCAGTGGTTTTTAATCCTGTGGCTCCTAGAGCCCATCAGAGGAAGCATCCCTGGAGATAATGTGTCAGGGAAAAGCAATTAAAGAAAGAGACTATTGGCATTGCCTGTGTGAGTTCCTGCCACTTGCTAAGTGGTGGCTTCCAGCTGACAGGAAAATTCTAAGGTTTCCACACATCAGTAGATGTTGGAAATGCTTTGTAAATCACTGGCAAAGCCCTGTCAGGTCAGAGGGTGCTGTGTCAAGTTCTCTTTCTGGTGAACCAGGACATTATTATTTTGCATCCTACAAAATTTCTTCTGACATAAGAGAAAGCCCATGACCATGCTCAGAGGAACAATGGGGAGCTAGATACCACCTTGTAGTGAATTTAAGAGTGTTGCCAGACTTGTCTCTTTGGTTCTCCCCTACACAGGCACTTCTTTTGACTGAGGCAACACACAAACAAAGATGTGTATTTAGGCACTCTGCACTAGTGGATTGGATGCCATTTAATTCAGTGAGATAATCTTTATTCCGATTTATGCTGTGGCAGCTGGGAATATTAAACTACTTTACTGGTGCTGCATGCATTTTATGAATACCTAAGAATGGAAGTTAGCCCCTTCATATTAGCAAGAGTAAGGGAAATAGTGTGTGAACACATAAAATGTGGTTTTCTTCTTGAGACCTAGTTCTTTGAGCTCCTATTCAAAGCTCATCTACTTTGTGAAGACCTTTTCAAAGGCAGCAGATTCAAGAATTTGACATATATTTATTTATATAAATAAAGTCGATGGTATCTTCATGTAGATTTGAGATAGTTATCCATCTAATAACTTTAAAAAAATCATGGTTTGATATAACTGCAGACTGGACCAGAAGGAATGCAAGTTGCAGAAGCTAAGATCATGAGACCTTGATTATTTGCTTTGGTCATGACAGTGCATATTTGTTTCAGAAGTTTTATGTTCAAAATATGGAGAAGTAGTCATTGGCAATTCCCATTGGTGTCAGGTCTGAGGTTGCCTCCATAATAAAGTTCCACGGTCTGAAGCTTCATGTTGGACCTTTTTTCTGAGTGTTAAGTTTTGGAATTTCATCTCAAAAATGTTTCTTGTTCCTGCAAACACAAATATCCAGAAGAAAACTGGCCGACTTTGTGTTTCATCATTGGAAAAGATATTATTCTATCTCAAATTTGTGTTTGGTTGAATTGTAAAGCAGAGCCATTGAGAGAGCAATGCAGCTGGGTTGGGGAAAAGAAAAATGTTGAGGTCTTCCCAGAGAAATATGAGGAACATGAAAAAGACTGGGTTTTTTTATCTCTTAGAATTAATTTTTTTACACTCAAAGGCTAGGACAGACACTTCCAGGTGAAACATCATGTCTCCTTTTCAACATCTCATGCCGACTTTTAAGGAAAACCCTCATATTTATTGCATATTGACAATGCAGTATTACTATGATGAGGCTAGCAGAATTTATACCATACCATGATACCTTATATATACTTTAAGTATATATAAGTTAAATATACTAAATAACTAGTGATGAAGGCTTGATTTCAATGTAAAAGGTATTTAGAGGGTGGCATGAATTCTAATACACAGACTTTGGCTGGGTATTCCATGTGCTTTGTCAGGACTTCTCTATTATGGTAGATGTGTCAATGGATTGTGTTCAGATAAAGGAGTGTTGTGGTTTAGGGATGTTATTCTCCAATTTAGTGCTCCCACTGAAGCACTCTGAACTATGTGCTGCTTGCTTAGTCTCCCTGCTCCCTGCTAGTGGGATGAAGAGGAGAATTGAAGGCTCAAAAGGTAAAGGACATGGGTTGTGATCAGAACAGCTTTCTAAAACCAGCAGTGAAATAAAAAATGAAGGGTGACAGCAGCAAAATGAATGACAGTGTAGAAACAAGGGACAGGATTCTCCCAGGTGAGTGCAGAATCGGCACTGCACCACCCACCTGGCCAGAAGGGACCCATTCTCCCCTCTATGTATGGCATGGGGTGATATTGAATTACCCCTGGGTTCTGGGCATGCTTCTCCTGGCTACTGGAAAATTAACCCTCTTCTGACCTGACGCAGGACAATGGGACATCAGAATCAGAATCATTGGGTTGGAAGAGACCTCCAGGATCATTAAGTCCAACTCCACCCTAGCCTCAACTAAACCATGGCACCAAGTACCACATCCAGTCTTTTCTAAACACATCCAGAGATGGTGAATCCACCACCTCCCCAGGTGGACCATTCCAATATTTTATCACCCTTTCTGTCATTTTTCCTGGTATCCAGCCTATATTTCCCTTGGTGCAGCTTAAGACTGTGTTCTCTCGTTCTGTCAGT
>VWZU01003074.1:59803-86684 GCA_013397095.1 Sterrhoptilus dennistouni | reverse complement strand
GCCCAGAACTGGACACAGCACTCGAGGTGTGGCCTCACCAGTGCCCAGCACAGGGGCAGAATGACCTCCCTGCTCCTGCTGGCCACACCATTCCTGATCCAGGCCAGGATGCCATCTCAAACATCTTGCTCCTAAATACTCTATGGATCTAGGAACTCATAAATATTGCCTTATATTTATTGAAGTATCTTCATTTGGGAAACTAGACATCTTCAATCTTTGCTAAGAATAATCCTATCAAAATCCCCCTCAGTTATATGTTTCCTCACAAATTTGTCTGCTTCTTTTTAAGCTCATCATGTCTCATTCTTCCCTATAGGAATTCTGATCAGAGAAAAGAAAAGTCTGAGAGCCACAATGAAAGAAGTACTTCTACGGCTTTCACAAACTTTTTTACTTCTTTATGTTCTTTACTTTTTTTTTTTTTTTTTTCAGTTCTGTAACTGTTCTCAAATTGTAGTTATGGCAAGGCCCCAAAGGAATGAGAGGTACTTTTTTTCTTCTATGCAGTTAAATATTTGTTTATTTAATCTTGACCTGGGTTTTAGCTTAAGTACTATCTTGTACCAAGTGTACTGTAATTTTTGAACAAACCATGTAGCAGGAAGAGAATATGTTTGTCTTACACAAATGTGCATATCCTAAAAGATTATTTATTTGCCTCAGATTAGCCTCAGCAAAAATAAGTTTACAGGAACACTGCCCAAAGCTTTTGCTTAATAAAATAATCATTCGGAAAAAAAATAAAAAAGATTCCAGGGAGTACTGAAAAATCAGAATTTAAATGGCAGACTTTTTTAGCCATTATATAAGATTTTCAGATTAATATAAACAGGGAATTTAAAATTGTTGCAGATTTTTGTCAGGTGTGATCACACAACCAGTGCCTTGTTGAGCCACTTCTCCAGATTAACATAAGATCAGGAATTTAAACTGTCCTCTTAGAACCTGCTTAGCAATAAGGAAGATAAGTTTTCTGTCGTTGCATGTGCTGAAAAGAGGTGATGCCTGTTTGTAATCCCATGAATTAATAGGAAAAACTGAATAGTGAAGAAAAATCCTTCCCACCAGGTACTTAACTCAGCTTGTCTCAGGTTTCCTAAATTCCTTCAAGTGAGACCTCATTTTTACTCCAAGCTTCAAGCAAAACCATCTCTGTTATGTTATGTACTTCTGGGCTGGGCCACAGCCAATTCCCAGACAGATTCAGGGTTTAGCTGAGATGTGTCTCAACTCAAAAGGTCTTGGTGCACCTGTGGAGCCAAGACTACCCTGGCTGGCTGGATTTAAATCTCATTGAGTTCCGTACAACTTTTACAACAGCAGTTCTTGCACCTGCGTCAGAATTTCCAAACAGCAGGGCAACGGTGGCTGTGAAAACATCCTCAAATCTTTGCTTTTCTCAAAAATTCTGCCTTGAATCTCTTGAGAGAGTGAAGAAAGAGGCATTACTTTTCTGAAATATGTTCAGCAGATGTGTTGGGAAATTATGTTAGCTCTATAGTAGGCATTTTGGAGCCACAGGCAGAGAGAACATAAAGCCTCTTTGCTTTCCAACCACCTCTCTAAAAGCTCTTTTATAAGATTTTTTTCCCCCAGGATGTATTGTGTGCATGATGCAGACCTCAGCCTGTATTTGATGTGTTCTGTCATAAGAAAAATGATCAATGCCAAAAATGAGCAATGCCAAGTTCTTCTGTGGAGTTGACTCACAATAGTGTTACATGAATTTTCTGTGAGCCTGGCACTTTTGAATGCAAATGCTGGGTTTTGGGTGGGTTTTTTTTTTTCTCATGTGCATGCAAAATAAGCATACACAAAGAGTAGTTTTAGAGTAACCCTTAAACACTAGCAACCACGTTTTATATCAGCACCCTTAGAGTGGGAGGCAGAAGTGGCTCATGTACTAAGAGAAACAAAATGCTGTGAACTAGGACAGCTAGTTCCAGAAAGCTTGGAAAGGAATAGTGTGGTACCTGCTCCTCCCCAGCCTGCTGTGGGATATTCCTATAAGACACCCGTCAAGGTGACTGACTCACTGGTGAGAGTGCTATCCCTTTCTCCCCCACTTGATATGTGGAGCTCTTTTCTTACGTTCAGGGAAAGAGAGAGGCAAGGGACAAAGGGAGAAGCAGCAGTAGCACCGAGCTCAGATAAGCAAATTACTAAAATGTTGGCAGCTTTGGTCTAGTAGCACCAAGGATGAGTGTGCTGGAGAGGATTTCACAGAGGAGAAACAGATCAAAGTGCCCAGGCGTAGTGATGTGGAAGGAAGAAAACAGGTAGGACTAAAGGGAGGAGTGAGCAGCAGAATTCATGTCCTGTGGGAGAGCCAGTGGAGGGGGGATGGCAGGCAGGAGTGTGAATGTGTCAGCGGGAGAGAGAGATGTGTTCTCCCATTTTAGCTTGTTTGCATTCTTCTCCAATGTCAGTCACTGAAGATTTTCTGCACTTAAAAACCAAAGGGGACTATTTAATCGTGGTTTTTGTAAAACTTATCTCTTTTACCTAATTAATGCTTGGAGTGATTTGTTGGTATTTACTACATTTTCTGCAGCCTCTACTACAGACAGGATTTAAATAATTCTAAGTCCTTAGTAAGTTAACAAACAGTACAATTCTCTGAGAACTTTAGTCACAGATGATGCTGAAAAAAATATTTCTCAATGAATAATTTATCCCTCAGACAAATGTAATGTTCTTGGCAGGTTCATGAACAGATCATGATTTTTTTTAATTCACTTTTTTTTTTTTTTCCCCCCGGCAAGTTGTCCTCTACAGCTGGTACGTTACTGGTTTCTTCCAGTAATTCTGATACATATTTTGGATCCATTGGGAGTTTTGGAAAATACTGACTGCTCTTTTTGATCCCAGGTAGCTGGGTGGTTTAGTTACTGCTTTGAAATATTGAGAACCAGTCTATATGATAGTTCCAGCTGAGAGGAAGATTAAATGGGTATGTCTACAAAGAGGGAATGAAAGAAAAATCCACAATATGAATTATAAGAGTACTTCCTAACTTGTTAGGAAAGCATGATTTTTAAAACAGATTTTATTTTCATAATGCATTATGTAAGAAAAATATGTAGTGCCTGGTCTTTTCAAAATGAGGGACATTTTTGAGCTAGATCATTATTTTTTAAAACAGATTATCTGAATTTTCAGAAAATTATTTGATAGGCTCAAAGTAATGCTATATATATCTGGCTTCATAAGGGAAATCTATTCCGAGTTAAAGACTTATTTCAAAACAAATCTCCTAGGAAGACAGTTTGTATTCCAAGACCAATATTCTATTTCTCTGACTACAATAGTAGTAATCTGTTAACCTCTTAGGCAGCACAGCAGTGAGGCCTCATAAATAAAGCTGTAAAAATTGATGAAAACATAAAAAAATAATAAAAGCCTCACAGGCACTGCTAAAGACCTTGTTCAGGAAATAGAAAGCTCTTTTCAAGGTAAGTGAAGAGGTAGATAATGAAGCTTGAGGTTTTTCTATAAATGCAGAATAAAACCATGCATTGAAAAGGAATTGGTGAAAGCTAGAAACCAATATACCCTAAATGATGTCTGGGACAACGCTTTAGTAAAACACAGCAGGTTCAGTCTGTCTCAGTCACAGATTCTGTCAGATTACTCAGCAAGAAGGAACTGTGCACATTTGCAGTGTCATGCCATTATAAGGTTATCTCACTCTCTTATTTGGATGGTGCAGTAAGGAGATACTAGTTCTGTAATGCAAGTCCATGGGACTGTTACGCTACTGTACAAGCTCGTTTTACCTTTTAATTACAGCTTCTAAGTCTCAAGTGCTAGCTATCCCACTTTCTTGGCTAGGGTATCTAGATATTGCCCATCTGCTGTAGTTCCCCTGGCTCCACTGTATGCTAAAGAATAGAGTATGACCAGGATTAGTGGGGCTCTGCTTCACACCATTGTGGAGGCTAAGCCAAGGAGGTTCTTCTTTCCTAGAAAATTGAAGTTCTCTGCATAATTACGCATTCAGATAAGTTGTGCAAAAAAAGAGTATCCCTCGAAGTCAGTGTTTCTTACAGAGGATTTACTCCACCTCGCTGGTAGAAACTGCACCCTCCCAGCTGATGCCAGAATGAGAGTCTTGTGCTTCATTGTCGTGGTGAGAATCTACCAGCTATTTTCCACTTCTTCAGCTGCTGTGTCCAGCTAGAAACAAGCCCTGTATGTTAGGAAAATCCCAGTCAAATGGTGAGAGCATCAACAGATGCATTCATATTCAGAATGCAGAGGACACTGTTTAAAAGGAGAAGCACATAAGCCTCATGATGGATGATTGTCATGTCTGGCACATGAAGAGCAAATTGTTTTCTCAACTAGTTCCTAACAAAGATTTTAATAAAGTAGGATTAGGAGAGGGCTCTAAATTAGGAGAGGGCTGTAGCCAATTACTGTCTTTTCTAGCCACATTACAGGCATGAAAGGTCATAATTTGAAAACTCTTCTGTGGAGAACATCTTCAAAGTAAACCAGTCAATTTTGGTAATGTTTGAATTACATTAATTGAAATTTAATAAGTAAGTGCAACACAGTTTCTTAGAAAATTTTTTTAAAAATCCTTTTTCAAAATAGCTGGGTCTGGGAGGTTGCATTTCTTAGCATGTATTTTAAAAAACCTATTTCCACCCCCAACATTTTTGAAGAAAGCCTGCAAATTTTTCTGAGAAGGTCTGGTCTACCTGCTTCTTTGTGCTTAAGAACATGAGTTTGTGGGCTAAATTTATTAGAAACTATTTCAGCTAGCATGTTTCTGAGAAATGTAAAGAAACAATAGTAGGCATAGTAGGCTATACTATAGTATACAATAAAATATGCTACACAATATAATATACTATACAATATAATATGTTATATTATATTATACAATATAATATATCATACTATACAATAGTAGGTACAGTAGGCCATACTATAGCATAGTAGGCTGTGTCATTAGGTCACAGTTCAAAACATCCAAATTTGTAATTGTGTCTCATTGTAGGAGGTGATACCCTTAGAAAAGGAAAAAAGAAAAAGCAGTTTCCCGAGTGGGTTGGAAGTGATTTTAAAGTAGAAAATAACAGTGCTGAGGACAAAATGCTTGTAAATGGGGTACAACAGAAATGATAGAGGACAATGAAAGGAAATAGCAGTTCTAATTTGGGGGGATGAAAACGTGTGTTTTCCATCAATTAAGATTTCTTCCAAAACTGTTGAACTCCGGGCTGATTGAAAGCCTGGCATGGAACAACCAAAAGCAAACTAGGAACATTCGATTTCATCACTGGAACGGCATGGGACACAGCTCTATATAAAACATAAAAACACCATAGTCTTTATCAATCTAGACCTGGTTCATCTCTCTGGATGAGAATACTTTGTGTGTACACATTGGGACGTAGCTCTGCACTCCAGGATTGGCCTAGCTGTGGCCTTGCAGCCTGGTAAATGTGGATTTATTATCACTAATAAAGAGACAGCAGGTTAAGCTGACCCAGCAAGGTCACAGGCTTTTTCTGAACATGGGTTGACTGCAGCTTTGCTTGAGCCTGGTTAGTTGCTGCAATTTTTTTTCTAATGTTTGGATGGCTAGTGCTTAGTTTTTTACTTTTGCTTATAATCATGTGATATTACCAAGTTTTTAGACTTAATCATGTGATATTACCAAGTTTTTAGCTAGTAACAAGAACTCTTCTGTGTAGAATGAAATATTTACCACAGAATCATAGAATAGCTTGTTTTTGAAGAGACCTTTAAAAGTCATTGCATCCAACCCCACCTGAAATTGACAGGGACATCCTCAAATAGATAAGTTTGCTCAGAGCCCCATCCAACCTGACTTAGAATGTTTCCAGGGAAAGGACATTTTCCATCTCTCTGGACATTTTGTTCCAGTGTTTCAGCAAGCCTCATCATGAAAAACTTCATCCTTATATTCAGACTGAATCTACCCTCTTTCAGCCTAAAATCATTACCCCTTATCTTGTCACAACAGGCTCTGCTAAAAACTTGTCTCCATCATTCCTTGGCAAGGAAGAAGCATGGGCTGTCTGAACAGGGAACTTTTGCAGGAAAATGACGAGACTTTTAGGCCTTTGGAGGAAGGGGCAGGCAAGAAGAGTACAAGTATGTTGTCAGGTCTTGTAGAGAGAAAATTGGAAAGGTGAACTCAGCTAGAACTCAATCTGGTCACTGCTGTGAAAGACAATAAAAAGTGTTTTTACAAAAACATTAATAGTAAAAAGAAGGCCAAGGAAAATCTCCATCCATTATTGGTGACAGGGAACACTGTCACCAAGGCTGAAGTACTCAATGCCTTCTTTAGCTCAGTCTGTAACTGTAAGGCCAGGGATCCTTGGGGCAATCAGTCACCGGAGCTGGTAGACAGGGGCCGGGAGAAGAAAAGACCCTCTGAAACCCAAGAGGAAGTAGTTATTGACCTGCTAAACCATAATTTTAGACACTCATAAGTGGTATCAGATGGGATTCATCCAAGGATAATGACAGAAGTGGCAGAAGAACTCATCAAATCTGTCTCCATCTTTTACCATCAGACCTGGTAAACCAGGGAGGTCCCAGGTGCCTGGAGGTTGGCCAATGGTCGCATCTACAAGAAGGGTCAGAAGGATCCAGGGAAGCACAGGCCTGTCAGCCTGACTTTGGTGTTACGGAACATTATGGAACAGATAATTTTGAGCACCTTTGAACTCCAGGCATTTAGGACAGCCAAGAGATCAGGCCCAGCCATCAAAAGCTCATGAATAGTCGGTCCTGCCTAACCAACCTGATCTTCATTTATGAGTAGGTGACCTGCTTAGTGGATAATGGAAAATCTGTAGGTTGTCTACCTGAACTTTGGTAAAGCCTTTGACACTGTCTCCCACTGTATTCTCTTGAAAAAACTGTCTGCTCCTGGCTTGGGTAGGCTGGCTTCACTGTGTTAAAAACTGGCTGGGGCCAGAGAGTGGTCCAGTTGGTGGCCAGTCACTGGGATTTCCCAGAGGTCAGCACCGGAACCAGTCCTGTTTAATATTTTTGTTGATGACCTGGATGAGATGATTAAGGGAACACCCAGTGACCTGGCAGAAAACACCAAGCTGGGCAGGAGTGAAGGAAGACTCTGCAGACAGATTTGGACATTCTGAATTGATAAGCTGAAGGCAGTGGTGTGAGGTTCAACAAGGCCCAGTGCTGCATCCTGTACTTTGATAACAATAACCCCAGGCTTGGGGCAGGGTGGCTGGAAGGCTGCCCAGTGAAAAGAATCCGGGAATGCTGGTGACAGCAGCTGAACACGAGCCAGGGTGTGCCCAGGTAGCCAAGAAGGCCAATGGCATCCTAGTTTATATCAAAAATTGTGTGGCCATTGTCCCCCTGTACTCAGCACTGGTGAGGCCACACTTTGAATCCTGTTTCCAGTTCTGGGTCCCTCATGACAAGACAATGAGATGCTGGAGTGAGTCCAGAGAAAGGCAATGGAGCTGGGGAAGACTCTAGAGAGCAAGTTGTATGGGGGGTGGTTGAAGGAGGTGAGGTGTTTTATCCTGGAGAAAAGGAGTCTCAGGGAGAATCTCATCACTGTCTACAGGTGGCTGAAGGAGAGTGTAGTCAGGTGGAGGTCAGCCTCTTCTCTCAGGTAACAAGTGACAGGACGAGAGGACACAGTCTCCAGCTGTGCCAAGGGAGGTTCACAGAGTATTTCTTTAAAAAAAGGGTTGTCGGGCATTGGAATGTGCTGCCCAGGGAGGTGGTGGTCACCATCCCTAGAAATCACCATCCCTAGTCACCATGCCTGGGCATGGCACTTAGTGCTACAGTTTACTTGACATGGTGATGTTTAATCAAAGATTGGCCTTGATTTTGGAGGTGTTTTCCAGCCTAAGTAATTCAATGATTCAGTGATTCAAGGATTCTGTTAAGTGCTGTAAGCCCTCTGTAAAGTCTCCCCAGAGTCTTCTCTTCTCAGGGTGAACAACTCCATGTCCATGGCATGTTGATATTACATAGAGAAGAACAGGTGTGGTGTGATAGGCAACTTGCTCCACAAGTGGGAACTCAGTGAAATCAGCCTGGGTGTGTGGGATGAAGTGATGGAATGATAACCAAGGAAGCACATCAGGGAAGTGGCAAGTCCAGGCTTCTCTTTAATTTTTCTGAAATAATTAATCTATAATAATAACAACAATAATAATAATGATTATTTAAATCACTTAGCTGGCAAGGTTTAAATTACATGAGAAATAAATTTTTTGTTTGCTGTTTTCTCTTTGCACATGACAATAATTTGAGTGTAGTAAAGCATCTGTGTCTAAACCTGAGCAGAGCTTAACTGGGCCACAGCATTTAAGTAATTTTGAATAGAGATCTTATAGCTCACTTAAATTGGCACCCTAATTCTTTCTCAGCAGGGCCAAGTCTGGGCTCATTAGCTCTGCTGCACCACTTTGTTCCTTCCTTGGCAGGATTTCCAGGCTGCTGGGGCTTGTGCACATTGCAGGGGGGAGAGGTTGGGAAGCAGGGGTCAGGAAGGCATGGTGGGGTGATGAGATAGGCTTCTCACAGACATGGATGTTGAGGTTCGAACCTTTTCTACCCCAGAGGTAGAGAGGTAATATTTTGGCCAGCACCTGGCTGATTCTAAATTTGAAGGGGGTGGAGGAGGGGGCAGGTTCATTTGAGCTTGTACGTCTGTCCATGTATTAGCATGATAAAAAATATGTAATATAGGGGTCTGCTCTGTCAACCCTACTCAGAACATGTTATGTGTTACCAGAAACAGCTTTAAGGGACTGTCTTTATGAAACTGGGATATAAAGCTTCAGAAATTTCAAATTCTTTATGGCTCATTTGATTTAAATATGTTCTTTGGGTTTTTTTTTTCCTTTCATTCCACAGCCACAATTCCAAACATGGATGTTCCCAGGTAACTTCCAGGTAATTAAACAGTTTTGTTATATGTCAGAATTTCAATACCATAGTTTTATGGTTGGGATTACTGATGTTGGGCAGTGGCATGTTTGCCTTCCCAAAGAAAGAGAACCACACTTGCTGTATCTGAGCAGCCAAAATCCTCATCTCATCTTTTCAACATTCAAGAGACCTTGACTCTTCATCTCTTCTGCAGCACAAAGGAGGGACAAGCATTTCTTGACCTCCACAAAAAACTCATTTGTGTCCTTGGCTATGAAAACAGAGCTTTTACTGTCTTTAGGGTATTCAGATAGATTGCAGATTTATCCATCACAGATAAACACACTAGCATCAACAGCTATGCAGTGATTTGAATAAACCTGAGCCTTTGAAATATCTCCTCATAAGTCAACCCACAGGTGTAACCTTGGCTTATCAGATAGAATGAGCTTTACTATCACTTTAAACACCTGTTAGCTCTATTTTTGGGAGAATCACTGCCTTCCAGTGGCCTCCAGATAGCAATCTATCCCAGGAACATAGGGATATCTTGCTTGGCCTGATCTTACTCTTTTCTTCTTTGTGTGACACACCATAAAATGAAGGTCCTAGTTAGTCTCTTGTAGATTTGCCCAGATAGCACATGTTTTGTCTGAGGATCTGGATTTGTGTCTAATCTATGTTGCTTACATGGAAAAAAGCCTTTTTCTCTTTGCCTTCACTGCCACTTTTAACTACATCAGTGAGAATATTCTGGCACAGCAAAGTAGTACATGAGTGCATGAGTACTTGCAGCTCACTTTTTCTGGGTGCAAATAACTTCGGGCATGATGCTGTGTATCTTGAGGCCTTACCCCCAGAGGCAGAAGGAGTTTGATGGAAGAGCAAAGTAAGGAATATGCATGTCCTTTATGGTGAGCCTAAACCCCATCTGGCAAAGGGTAAAATCTTTATCAGGGCTTGATTTTCAGCAGTTAGTGCTCAGTGCACCCTGAAGGCATCTGTTTCTCCAGTGTCGCTGAATGAGCAAGGAAAAAAAAAATAAGGACAAGCTGCTATCATAATTTTACCCTGTCATGGTTCAGCACATCTGATCAGGACTATTTCACAATCCCCAGTGAGATGAGTTACTAGTTTCATTTCCATGGGCACTGTACAGTTGCTTTTAGAGTGATGACAGGAGTGGATTTGTTTTTATGGCTTCCACTTCTACACCTGGACAGTGGACCAACTGACAGCACTAAAAACCCTGTAGGAGAATAGATTGTGAGAATTTAGCAATGGGGCTGTGGCTGAGCCTCATCCCTAATGGGGTGCAGCTATGTAAGGCAGGTGAGCAGCATAGAAAGAAAAAGAAGCAGGGAATGCTGAGGTGCATTGACCAATCACAAAAGGTGTTATGCATGTGAGATGCAGGGTATAAAATGTTGTACTGGGGAATAATAAAGTACTGATACTTGCAACCATCCTTGGCATTAGTCATGTGTCCTCTGTCAAAACTTCAGTGGCTTTATAGCATTTCCACGTGAGTAAGAATCTAGGTTGCAGGCAGAATCAGGTTTGGACCTACAGACAGCCCCGAGTTTCTTCAGAATGGGCACTGCTTCTCACCTAGACCACACATTCAGCTTTACAGTTTGATATTTATTCTATTTTAGTAAAGTTTTTGAGCAACCCTTCTGGAACAAGAACTTGTATTTTTGTTATGCAAACAAAGATGGCAGTTCTGATTCTATAGCACCCCAAAAATTTGAAAAAGTAAAATTTGAAAAGTTGAGATGATGGATGGAGAGCACATAGTTGCGAGTGAACAAGAAACAATGTAAGTATCATAATAAAAAGCCTAATTTCCACACAACAGGGAGGTTGTGTGGAAATGATGGGAAAAAGTGTATGTGTGTGAAGAAGATTAAGGAGTCAATTTTGACATGTGTTTATAGAAGCTTCTTCTATGTATGTGCAGCAGTATTGGAGAAAACACAAAGGACCCCTGAAACCATAGAATAGACACACAGAAGTGTCAGGTAGGGGCTGATATTTTTGGCCTTTGAGTAGACATAAGGAGAGAGCTGACCTTGTGTTACCAAAGAGGAAATAGCTAGTGTATTAACTAACCAAAAAAGTCTTGAACACAGAGCAGAAACACAATTCATTTGTAAAGAAAAAGAAAAAAAAGAGGATAAGAGAGATGCAAAGACAGGAAAGATGTGGTCAACGAAACTGACCATCCCAACAGTGTTCAAAGTAGACATGAGCAAAACAAAGGTGCTTCTGTCTAGGCCAGAGAAAAGTTCCTATAGTACTGTAAAGGCAACTAGTACCAGCTGTTAGCTTGCACCAGTTATATATTTATGGATAGGTATGGAAGGCGTATGCAGAAATAAACCACAAGGCTTCCAGGTATCTGGGAAATGAGACAGACATGGAGGGAGGTCTAAGTCAAGGAAAACAAAGCTCATGGACCTGATGACATGTAGGACTGCAGTGTTGTCCTGAAGCATCAGTGTGGATTGAAAAGATATTAAAGGCTGTCCCTTGGCCACAAGCAGTTTAAACTGGCAGGCAGGTATCCATGAAAAATGTTGGAGAGATCAGAATTTCAACCTGCCCTCAAGGGAATGGGTTAGGAGACGAGAGAGAGCTCTGTGAACTGTCTGTTCTAGAGATGAGAGTGTTTCTGAGATAAGCAGAAGGTAGAGAAAGCAGGGGGTAGGGACAGAACTCTTGTAGGAAGGTGAAAAGAGGTGAAGAAGAAGTTCTGAATAACACATCCCAGGGGTGACTGTGGAGATGAGAGATAAACAAGAAGAGGACACAGTTTTGGGTGCCAAGGAGAAATAGGAACTTGGAAGAGCTTGGTTGCTACTGATGCCAGCAGATGATAACTCAAGATCAATGAAGACAGAGGAAGAATTCACTACATCTCTTCTATAACATGTTAACCTGACCACAGAGGAAGAACATTGAGTTTGCAGCAAGCTGGGAGCTATTCCATTTACATTTCTCAATGTGTTAATTTTAACACTGAGATCAGGTTTTTTATAGGTGTATCACAAACGTTTGAGTAATTAAGGAGTAGTAACCTACTATTTTTGAAGTAGAAAGTAACTGACTTCCTTAAAAATAATAGTTTCCATGTCTGTGTTTGTAGGACACATCCCTCCTTTATGCAGCATTTTATGTTTGATTATAACTTTTGTTTCTGACTCTACAATTATCATAACATTCCCTATTCTTCAGAGAAGAGTAATTAAATTGAATGATCTCTCCTGAAAATTTAAGTAACTATTTTTTAAATACTCAAAATTTCATTTTAATCCTTTAATCCTCTAACTTTCTTAATTAAGTTTTATGGAGTGGCTGAAGGGTAAAATTCTAAGACTAAAATAATATTAAGCTTTTATAGAATTAAGACCAGGAGGAAAAAAAAGGGTGGTAAAAATGAAGAAGAAAAGCTAATTAAAATTAAAATGGCAGGTAACATAGAAATTATACCTGTTTATTAAACTTCTAATTTGTGTTAGTTATTGGCAGATTACAGTAGCCTGCATAGGCATAGCTTGGTAGTGAGAGTAATATTTTCAATGAGCAGAAATCAGTTCAGAGAGTGCTAGCTGAACTACATTAGCACTGAAAAAGTTTTTTATAAACTTTTGCTGTTAGAAATCAAGATTATGTTGTGATTAGATAGTGAGGTATGGGAAAAAGGCAGTGTAGGAAGAACAGTCCCTGGCTTTTGTTTAGCATGTTATTCAGGATGAGTCTGTGGCTTTAATACATCCGTTGCAAACCTGACAGTAATTCACTAGGGACAAGAATTCATCCTCCAAAGATATTTTTGAAATGTTTAGCTGCATGTGTATGCTAAATGCCTGTAATTGCTCAACACACAATTTTCTACTGCAGCTTTAAAAAACTAGCCTTTTGCCAGCCCCTATGGTTTAGCCCAACATTTGGCACTCTGTAATTCTTTCTTAAAATTCCTGGAAATATGTATTGGAGAAGTAGAGACTTCACTGAAGAGGTCAGTCTAGGAAGCATATGAAACAACGGGGTTTTTTTATTGATACCTGCTGGAATACCAGAAAGTTTGATTCAACAAACGGAGCTTATCCAGAAACCAACCATTGCTTTCAATTTGCTCCACTGCTGATCACAGGCTGACCTGCGCAGCTCTAGAAAGGCACAACTTTACTTATTACCATCTTTCACTTTGAAAACATTCATTCTTCAAACCGTCAAGAGACCAACACTGTATTTTACACTCTAATAAGCCAGCAGGGGGTTAATCCCTATTTTATTTTCTTTGCATCTTTAAGAGAAATGAGATTTCAAAATGTTATTTCATTGCACTAAGGAAACCCAAAATCCTGTATTTTTTTTCCCATAGAAATTTTGTTAAATACCATTTTTCAGTGAAATCAGTGCCAAGGCTCTTTAAAGGAACTGACGCAATGCTTTTGAAGCCATGGTGTGTGATTTTATGTACCAGTGCTCCTCTACAGCAATTACATCTATTTTGCCTAGGCTGCCTCTTACCCCAGTGAAAATTGCACATATAAGGACTTAAGTGATATGATTGAAATTGCTCACACCATTAAATGACAGTGAAGTTTACAGATAAACAAGGTACAGTTGACAGCAGGTTCTAGCCTTTGTTTTTTTTGCGACGCAGCTCTATGTGAGTCCAGAGGCAATTTTTAGAGCTTAAAACCCATACTGTCAGATAAAAGCTGAGCAGTTTTCATATATTCACACCAGTGCTCCCGGAAGGATTTTGAGATTGGGAACTCATTGTGAACTGCTTTATTGAAAGCCAGTGGAAAAATAGCAGCAAACAAAACAACATCAGGGTTATTGGAGCAAGATGTGTTGCACAGAATCCTCAGCAGTATGTCCATGGCTACTTGCCTCCTGTTCCTGCTGAACCTGAGAAAAGTTCTAATTACCAAAGCAGTAATATGGTTTGAATATATAACATGCAAATTTGAAGAAGTTCATATGACTTTTCTGATATAACAGAGGCATATTATTTACCTAACTTCAATTTCAAGTATTAAAACTTCTTTTGCTTTCACTGTTTTTGCGAGCGCCTACTAGGAACGTTGGAAATTCAAGCCTGGAATGTTCTTCTAGTTGAAAAAATTTCTGTGGTTTGGGTTTTAAAAGCTAGATTAGAACCAGTTTGTTTAGATTGCATTTACAGTTTTTCAAAGTCAAATACTTCCTTTAGACTATAAAAACGTTTTAGCTATGGTATACAGCGCTTGAAACAGGGACTCTGGTTTTTTCCTCATCATTACAGGCATGTAATTTCCATTAGTTTCAATTACATTGATGTGTTTTTATCAAAGGAAATAGTTTCTTTATAGTGTTGCCTTAAATAACATGGAAACTAAGATTAGAAGAGATACCTGATGGTTCCTTAGAAATCCATATCCAGCCTCAATAAATTTCTAAGAAAACTTGCTGAGCATGAAGCAGAATGAGTTCCGACTCTGTAACACCTAGGATAAGCACTGTAATTCTAGAAAAGAACTAATTATTTTTGAGTGGATTGTTCATGTGGACCCCTGGTTCCTGACTCCAATTATTTTTTGTGACACAGTTTATGTGCTGTCAAGGATCAAAAATGTGTTTTCTTGTTTGTACAAGTGATGGAATCTAATTTTTTTATCAAATGAAGTAAACCACATTTCTTGTAGCGTGGGAAAATCTGAGTTAGATGTCGTGACCCCTTTCTCTTGTTCTGCTGAGCAACTTCAACCACCCTGTCATCTGCTGGAAAAGAAACATGGTCAGCTGTATCCGGGAGACTCCTGGAATGCATGGAGAACAACTCCTTAGGCCAGGTGATAGTCAGCCCTACTAACTAGAGCGAATGTGACACTGGATTTGATGGTCACCTGTGTAAGTGAGCTGATAGGGATGTCAAGATTGGAGGCCGCCAGGGCTGCAGTGATTATGCACTGATGGAGTCTGAAGCCTGGAAGAACATAGGTTAGGTAAGAAGTAACATCAGGCTTCTGAACTTTAGGAAGGCATACTTCCAGCTTTTCGGGAAAATAGTCAGTGGGATGCTCTGGGAGACTGCACATGGGGACAAGGTAGCAGGACAGAACTGGAAGATCTTTAAGGAAGTCTTCCACAGAGCTAGTGATTTGCAGAAGAAGGACACAGGGAAAGGTAGGCAAGAGTTCAGCATGTCTCTCTAGGAAACTGGTGGTCAAACTAAGGAAAGAGAAGCAAATGCACAACCAGTGGAAACTAAGACAGCTAACAGGAGGAGTGTAGAGAAGAAGTATGGTTGTGTAGAAAGAGGGTGAGGAAGGCCAGGGCAAAACTGGAACTGAAATCTGGCAAGGGACACAAAGGAAAACAGGAAAGGGTGTCTACAGGTATGTTAATTGGAAAGGGAAGATCAAAAAAGTGTACCCTCTCCAACAAACGAGACTGGTGAACAGGTAGCAACAGACAAGGTAGCAACAGACAAGACTGAGCTACTCAACAATTTTTTCTTCAGTCTTCACAGGCAGCCTCTCTTCCCACACCCTCACGTGGATGAAGAGCAGGATGGAGACTGGGAGAGCAAAGTCCATCCTGCTGTAAGAGAAGAGCAGGTTCATGACCACCTGAGGAACATAAATGTACATAAGCCTACAGGACTTGTTAAGGTGCATTCCAGAGTCCTGAGGGATTTGGCTGATGTATTTCCCAAGCCACTCTCTGGGATACTTGAAAATCCATGGCAGTCAGGAGGACTCCCAGGTGACTGGATAAGGGGAAATGTTGCACCCATCTTTAAACAGGGTCAAAAGAAGTACCCTGGGAACTAGTCACCTGTCAACTCCCTCTGTCCCTGGGAAGATGATGGAACAGATCCTCCTAGAAGCTGTGCCAAGGCACATGGAGGACAGGGGGATGATTTGAGACACCAGCACAGCTTCACCAAGGCATGTCCTGCCTGGCCAACCCAGTGCCCTTCTGTGGTTGGGTGGCTCCATCAGTGGACACGGGAAGTGCTAGAGGTGTCATTTGTCTGGACTCTCTAAAGCCTTTGACACAGTCACCCACAACATCCTTCTCTCTGGAGAATGGTGGATTTAACAGGTTTACTGTTATGTGGCTGATGAATTGGTTGAATGGTTGGATCCAGAGGGTGATCAATGGCTGCTAGTTCTGATGGATATCATGGACAAGTGGTTTCCTTCAGAGGTCCGTACTGGGACCAGAGTTATTTAATATACTCATTAATGACATAGACAAAGGAATTGAGTGCACCCTCAGCAAATTTGCAGATGACTCCAAGCTGAGAGGTGCTGTTGGCACACCTGAAGGATGGGATGTCATCCAGAGGGTCCTGGACAAGTTGGAGAAGTGGCTCATGGGAACCTCATGAGGTTTAACAAGATCAAGTGCTGGTGCTGCACCTGTGTCAGAGCAAACTGTGGTATCAATCCAGGCTGGGGATGAACAGATCCAGAGCAGCCCTGCCCAGAAGAACCTGGGGGTGGTGCTGGGGGAAAGGCTGGACATGACCCAGCCATGGGCACTGACAGCCCAGAGAGCCAAATGTGTCNCTGCTCTGCTCTGCTGAGACCCCACCTGCAGGGCTGCATCAGCTCGGGGGGCCAGCACAGGAAGGACATGCTCTTGGGGCAAGAGTAAAGGGGGCCACCAAGATAATTAAAAGGATGGAGGATCTGTCCTAAAAGGAAAGGCTGAGAGAACTGGGATTTTTCACACTGCAAATGAGGAGGTGTGGGTAATCTAGTTGAGGCCTTCCAGTACCTGAGGAGAACTTACAAGAAAGATGGGGCAAGACTATTCACTAGAGTCACCTGAAGTGACAGGACAAGTGGCAATAACTCCAAAGCGAGAGTAGGTTTAAATGAGCTAGTAGGAAAAAGTGTTACTATGAGGGTGGTGAGACACTGGAACAGGTTGCTCAAAAAATTGTGGATGTCCCACCCTTGGAAGTGTTCATGGCCAGGTTGGATGGGGCTTTGAGCAGCATGGTCCACTGGAAGGTAGGTTGGAACTAGATGATCTTCAAGATTCCCTCCAACCCAAGTCATTCTATGACCCTCTCCCACTCAAATGACCAAGGAGATTAAAGACTCATTTCTTTGCCCACATTCTTTCAATGCATTCCATTTTTGGATTTAATTGAATGTTACTGTGGTATTTATTTGTGGATCTGGGAAGTTCATTGGCATCTCTTGCTCCTTAGAATCTCTCAATGAGAGATCAGGAGAGTATTTTTCCAGAACACAAAAAAGAGGCAGAATGCAAAGGGTAATGGATGCTTCATCAGACATTCTTTCTTTTTATATCTAGTGAAAACTCTTGGACTCTAGGAATTTCTGGGCCAGCATCTGCACTTAAGAACATTACAGTTGACTTCCTGAAAAATTGTCTACAAAAAGGCTGAGCTGAAGCTGGAGGCACTGGCACAGTCTGTGCTGTACTGTATGCAGGGGTTGTGAATCTGATTAAAGTTTTGGGTTTCTATATTCATCATTCTAAAGGAAAAAATGAATATTTTACATGCTATGTAATGCATATTTTAAGATTGTCCCTCATCATACCCAAAATAAATAAAAATTTTGTGATTGCTTATGAACCCTGCTCATGATTTGACCTGGAAATGGTATTGGGGCTGCATTTATGCTGATGTTAACTCTTTTTAAATCAGAGCTTACATTTGATATAAGTTTTTCTTATGGTAAATTAATATTACAAGCTAAAGACTTCAGGATTGGTTCATTTATTTAAATGTATTCAGAGCAGAGTTATTTTGATGGAATTATTTGTGTGTTTCAATGAAAAGCTGACACAAGGGAGGGAAGGAAAAGATAGTAAATTGCATCAGAAAATACCTTCTTAGTAACTTTGATCTGCTTTTGAAACTTAGAGAAGTGTGTACAATTTTGATTAATACTTCAAAATTCCTGGTTTGATGTAATGAAATCTGCCTTCAAATTTTGGAAAACATTCAGGATATTCTTGCAAATAAGCTTTGTATTAAGCAAAGAATATTTACCAAAATTAAATTGAGCTCATTAAATTTTAAAAGGAATGAAAGAGAAACCCGAGCATATCTCAAAGCCTTGAATTTTGGTGAGTTTGCAATCTTTCATTAGAACATTAGACCGTGTCTTCTGATTTACATGTAGGTAATAAGAAAATAAGTATCTGCCTCAAAGTGCTACAGCCCCAAATTCTGAGGGTCTTCACAGCCTTGGGCTGCCCTGCTGGGGAGCAGCTCTGAGGAGAAGGACCTGGGGGTCCTGGTGGACAACAAGCTGTCCATGAGGCAGCAGCGTGTCCTGGTGGCCAAGAAGGCCAATGGGATCCTGGAGACGTTAGGAAGAGCATTGCCAGCAGGTGGAGGGAGGGAATTCTGTCCCCTTGGCCACAGGCACAAACTGAAACACAGGGAGTTCCACCTGAACATGACAAAGAGCTTTACTGTGGGAGTGACAGAGCACTGGAACGGGCTGCCCAGAGAGGTTGTGGAGCCTATTTCCATAGAGATATTGAAAAGCCATGTGGACTTCCTGAGTACAGTGCTGTAGGGGACCCTGCTTGAGCAGTAAGGTAGGACTGGATGACTTCTAGTGGTCCCTTCCAACCTCACTAATGGGTGATTCTGTTTCTAAGCCATTGTTGTGCAGAAGTTCTATATCATCTGGTGGGGGCTCACAGAGTGGCACCAGCTTCAGCCAACAACTCTTGGGAAAGGTCCTATTTTTAAGTATGATACAACTAACTGTTTTTTTCCCCCCTTTAAAACATTTTCTCTGTTTTACTGTTTGTGCATAAATGCTGTTTAGTTCTGCTGTGTTGAAGTTATGCAAACTCTTAATAGAGGGCTTGAGAATTCAAACCTAGAGCTTCTGTGGGTTTGACTGTGGGATTACAACATGGCATAATAATCATAACAATTGTCCCAAAATTTTGCTTAGCTCAAAGCAAAATTACTCCTGATTGCCATCTAGTGAACCAGACTAGTATACTCCTATTTTATTACCACTCTGATTACTTCCTGTCTATAAGAACCTAAAGGGATAACATGTGTCTCCTCCTCTCCATGCAACCAACAAAATCCAGGCATATGAATCTCAGACTTCCCATCAGGGGTTGAGAAAAAAAGGAGAGAAGAATCATGACCCTCTGCAATACTTACGAAATAAACCACAGGGAAGGATAAACATCAGCAAGCAACCTAATTCTGTAGGTATATGTAGTGTGGAACATATTTTCCCTTGTCCAGAACTATATTTAAATAGAACTGGCTGATTCTTTTTCACTGTATGTGAACACTACTGTCTTTTAATAAATAACTGCCTTTTTATAGTTGAAAGCTCTACGACCTCTAACAGTTCCTTTTGCAGACAATCAGTTTCTTTTTCTTCTTTGAATGTGTCCCTAAGGGAAGCAGGTCTTTTCATAGAAATTTTCAAGTCAGTCTTATGCCCTCACAACTCCTTCACTAGTCTTGCACACAGTCAATCATTTCCTTTCACCACTGGTTTAAGACACTGCACAGTCTAGGAAAGATGTATCCACCTCCAGGGTTTCTAATTCGTTCCTTGAATCATACTGTGAGCTAAGAATAATGAAGATTTAAATGCTTTTTAAAATATTTTTTCTGTGTGATGTGGATTCCAACCTATCATTATTGGATAGATTGGGTCACATTAAGTCATAAACAAAGAGTACAAACAGCTTTTAAGAAAGTTATGATTCTTAGTTTCTAAAGGAGCTGATGCTAATCCATGCACTGTGACTTGTATGCTGAGTTACCAGGTTGTCCTGAAGTACTGTACTCCAAGGTAAATCATTAGACTTAACAGGTGGTATTTTGCATTCTGAAAAATTTTGTATTTTCTTTTTTAATTCTCCAAAGGGATTAAACAACATCCAAAATCTGCTTGACAACAAAATTGAGTCACCTAAATGTCTTTAAGAGAGTAATGGGTAAGTGGACAGAAACTGAGATGCAGAATGGTCAGGAATAGAGAATAGAGTAACAAAATCATTGTAAAACTTTAAAATAAACATCTGACANTGTTTTGAGTTTAGTTTTTATAACGTAAAAAAAAAAAAAAAAAAAAAGATGAGTGTTGTTCTAAGCAATAATAATGGATGCTTGCTGCTGTTCTGCCACCAAAGAGAGAGAACTGGAGTGAGGCTCTGCCTATGTGTGTGTTTGAAAAAGACAGCTTTGCCAGTAGGTCTGGGTAGACACAAGATGACTCTATTAAGCTCTTTCCAAAGACAGTTGAATCCTTCGTAGAGCAAGGACTTAATTTGAATGGGTGTGATCCATTCTCATTAGGGATGAGGCTGAAACTCTTGGGTAAATTTCAGGACAGAAATAAGAAGAAACAGGCATTTGATGAGTCCCTAAAAATAAATTTAAAATACCTTAAGCTCTGGTTAGAGGCAGGCTTAGAGAGGTGAAAGGGAATTAGTTCTAACAGCTTGTGCTGGAGGCCAGCAAAAAGTAGATATAACAAGCAAATGCCTTTGGGATGAGGCTGTCACTGAAATTACTGATGAACACTTCCAGAGACTGATTTAGATTATCTTCTGGCCAAAGATTTCAGACCTGCCAGGGTTGCTCAGATTTCAGTACAGTGTTTCATCCTCATGTACATGCCTCTGGGTGTGAACTAAGCAATTTGTGGTTTGCCTACTGATCACAGGGAAAAAGAGCCTTGGACAAAGGCACCTTGAGCAGAGGTCACTGTTGATGTGCCCCAGCTCAACCACAGCTGGTTTAAATGTCTTTATGTGGAAGGCAGGGATCTGATGGGCAAGATAATGCCTGTCTTAGCCATTTACAGAGTCACAAACATAATGGCTGTTATTTGTGCCACTTGAGTTTTTACTAGCAGCCACTCTATAGCATCCATTTGCTGTAAAAAGGAAAAAAAAAGCTGGCTACTCTGTTTTTGAGTACAGCTTTACAGCCTAAGGACAAGGGAAAAAACAACTGTGCCTTCCAGCAAAATAGGAGAAAAGGCCTCTCAAAAATGCAAACCAGCAGTAAGCCAAGAGTGCACGAGGGAAAGCTGACAGAAAGGAGCTGACTGTCGTTCAGTTTCTTCTGTTTGAAGCCTGGTGAAAGAAGCAGAGCTGCTCAGCAGGTATAAGCAGAATTATCCTGTTCTCTTCAGGGAAGGTAGAGCCATTTTTCACAATCTCAAAGTGAAAATGTGTTTGTGCTTTTTCTCCTTGGCTGGTGTTTTACTTGCAGTCAGGCCAACTTTGATGTAGTTAGCACTTGGTGTCCCTCACAGCACTAGGAAAATGCCTCCTCTGGCCTTGATTCATTCATATCCACTACTGAGAGGAGTCCTGGTTTCTGCTGTAAATTAGTAATGTGTATGTGTGTGCCAGATTCTGCTGGGGTATAAGATGAAATGATTTTACTTGATGAAATACAAACAATTTGCAAAGGCTTTGAACTGATTCATGTCAGAGTAGTTTGAGTAATATTCCTACTTCTCCACATTATTTTAAGTACCCTTGGTTTATAATATAAATAGAACAACTTTATGCTAAAAATTAAAGCATTTCCTTTTCTGAAGGGAGTGCTGCAGCTTATGCAAATTAAACCTCAATGTTTGTAGATGTGCTTTTGGAAAGTTTTAGTGCAATTATGAATCTTACACTCATAACAAAGCTATGATTGTAGTTTAAAAGCAGTTGCTTACTCTAAATGCAGTGTAGAATTGCAGAAATTACTCTTGCAAATGAAATAAAGTCAGATTCTGTTTCCAAGATTTGCTCAACTGACAGATGAGGCACTCAGGACCTTTCAGGATTAAATGCTTTGTCATGACAGGCTGAATAATTTCCCTTCCTTTTTTCATGTAAATGAAGCTACTGGAAATCATAGAAAATCATGCAAATCAATTTAATGAATGAACATTTGGCCAGAATGAACTTTTTTCCCCAAGATTTTTGCTTTTTGCTCCAATTTCCCTCTTCCAAGGGTGCCAGCTCTTCTCATATCACCTGCAGCTTTTCTGTTTCAACTCTCCTCTTTTCTCTCTGCATCCCCAACTTCATTTCCTGTTCAGTACCTTGAAGGGTCCCTTTCCTTTCCACAGATCACCAATCTTCACAAATCTTGAGTGAACATAATGTCATGGACACTTCACCTCTCTCTCTCAAATTTGAATTAAATTGGCCAACAGATAAAAAATCTGTGGGGGAGGACTGGCAAATAATTTTATAAGCTTCATTTTCTCAGGACATCAAGCTAGAAGGCAGCAATATATTAAAGACAGATAATTGATGTAAGTATGAGGACATAACAAATTATTATGAATATTGCAAATAAATCAGCAGAGAGTTATACTTCTAAAGAATTTGTGCCAGTAGATGGAAATGAAATTTTATATAGCCAAATACATTTGAAGGCAAATCAAATCATCTGATGAGAGTTACAATTAGTGGGAGAGAAGATGATTCGTAATGTATAGCATTGAATGTCATCTACAATATTGTGGTTAGTGTTTTTCCTACTTAAAGGAAGTGCTCTTGGATTAATATTAGACTTCAAGGATATCCTTTGTAAAAGAAGGCTAAACACATAGAAGGTGGGCATGTAACTTCTAGAATGGAGAGTACTCTCAGCAATCTAACTAAGCAAGAAAATGTAACTATAATGTATAAAATAATGTATAAATAATAGTAATATTTGATACAGCAGTTCTGCTCCTTGTGGACCATATCCCCATATGATGATATAGTCAGGAAACACAGTCCTAAAATGCAAATTTTGAAAGGACTATGATCAATGTCTTCTGAATGGCTGCATTATGCTTTCTTAAGTCATAAATTTTACTCCATAATTCCTGCAGATGTTATTATTTTCCATGCTCTGTATTTGAAAACTATGAAATGTGATAATTTGTAACTGAGTTATAGCATATCTTTCAGAAGGATGTTTGATTTAAAACTCATGACTAATGAACCACTTTCCTTGTATTCCAACAACTTGTTACAGTCATCATTAAAGAGTTGGATTATTTTTGCGTTTTTTTTTAATTTTAAAGTTAATTTTTAGTAATTTCTTATTTGTCTGCCATTTTAAAAAGCTGTCTAAACCTCGGCTCCTGTGCAGTTACTTGGAAACAGTTCAAATTATCTTCTGATCTTTAGGCTCTGGCTCCATCAAGAAAATGGTTTTATAGTCCAGGTGCTTTGAGTTGTGGTTAACTGAAAATAAAAATGATTAAACCAATAAAGTAATCGTCCTTCTTAGAGTTCCACAAAGTCAAATTCTGCAGTTGTCCTTTCCTGTTATGTTATGTGTGTAAAAAAAAAATCTGGCTTAAAATTCAAATCGAACTCTGAGTTTTATGGCTAGTGGTTACAGTTTTCATACGAAGGTCTACCTTAGTATAGAAACATACAATGGCATGTTCATCAGTAATATCTTATTTTTATAGAATTGCTAACAAATGGGAAAATTGATAGCAGCATTGCACTTTGCACTTGAATAGAATTTTAAAGCTAAACAAATACTAGCAAGAACTTTCTATGCATACTCAAGACTGATTTTTTAAAATTCATCTACAATGGTAAATCTCATATGTTCTACTTCTGAGAGTATTGGCATACTGAGGAAGTGTGTAAAAATACTGGAAAGATGCGTAATTCTTAAACATAAGTGTGTGAATATATTCTGGAAGCAGATGTTAACAAGAACATTGCAGTGTGAAGTTCTAGATTCAGGTGGTACAGCTTAATGACAGAACTTGCTTAGAGGGTGCCCTTTAAAAAGAAGACCATATTTGTATGGCAACAACAAAATAAAAGATAGACTACCCATTGCACTTTCATTTTATTATACTAGAGTTAGATGTTTTACCTATAACTAAATTTAAAATGAAAATTGGGATTCCAAGGATCAGAATTCCTAGGGAGCTGTGGTAAAGCCTGTCTGTTTGTGTTTTGTTCTTGTGGAGCAAAGGATGGCATCACATTCTGCAGAGAAAGAAAATGTGTAATTAAAATAGATCAAATTTAGATATTTTATCCTATGTCTGATTCTAGAAGCCAAAGAATTATTTTCTGTGTGACATAGGGGGGTGGTTTTGTGCCAGTCACCCACAGGAAATTTAAGTGCTTTAAAAAGTCATAAACAAAAATGTTGCATATGTTTACACCAAGTTTTGTTTTTCCAACATACAAGAAAAGAGTAATTAGGTTGATCAAAATACTATTTTCTTAGATTCAATAAATTCTGACCTAGTTAGATTTCACACAGTTAATCAAAACACCTCTTTCATGCAGTGAAATAAGTTAAACAAGAAGGTAAAAAAAATCCAACTGGGATAATAAAGCAGCAAATTTGTACAGTTCCCATTGAAGTGGAAAGTGTGATAAAGCCAGTGAGCTTCAAATATTACAATTTATTTTATTTTACATAATTATGAGAGTATATCTGAAGTATACATCTTAGTTATCGTGGTTTTTTACAACAAATGTTGTGACACAGCTATTTTAAAAACTGGAGATATAATGTCTGTTGCAAAAACAGTTGTACAGCAAACTGTTGTTTGTAAAGAAAACTTAAGTTCTTCAGTGAATTGCTCTGTGATTTAGAGAAAAAAACCTCTACAGAATAGAGTAATAGGTTCCTCCTCCTACTAAGATGTTGAATGTAATCCTAAACTTTTTTCTTTCAAAAATTTTCTACTTAGGGGTAACAGCCATAAAAAGACAAACTAAAACAAAACAAAAAACCAAAACAAACCCCAGAAAACAAACAAACCCTTGCAACTAACCAAAACCCCGAACAAATATGTGAAAATGGAGTAAATCTACTAAAACAACAATAAACCAAGAAAAAACTGTAGGCCAGTCAGTCACACCTCCGTGCCTGGAAAGATCATAGGGCAGGCAGATTCTCCTGGAAACTCTGCTAAGGCACATGGGCAGCACAGAGGTGATTGGTGACAGCCAACATGCCTTCACTGGAGGCAAATCAAGCCTGACCAATCTGGTGGCCTTGTGTGACAGAGATACATCAGGGTGAATAAGGGAAGGGTGGCTGACATCAGCTACCTGGATTTGTGCAAAGCCTTGGACACTGCCCTGCATGACAGTCTTGTCTCTAAATTCAAGAAACAAGTGGATGGGCCACTTGGCAAATAAGGAATTGGCTGAATGGTTGCACTCAAAAGTTTCTATGAAATGGGAAGGTTGCACTCTGAATGCTGTTACATTTTTTGGCATTATTTGAGGAATACTGTATTAATGGTATCACCTAGAAAGGTACTGTGAATGCAACAAAAACTATTAATTGCTTCCAAGACATTTGTAAAAAAAAATTAATGACAACTTCTGCATCAAAAACATGTGGCATTTAGTTTGTTTTCTGTTTAAAGCATACTAATATAATTGACTTAATTCAATCTTGAAGTATAGACATTGTTAAAAATAATATTATTTTTAAGACAAATACTGTTGCTTCTCTGTTTTGTGTCATCCTAAAACCAATAAAGTCATTGAAATGATTTTCTGTTTTAGAATTTGCTGCAAAAATTACTATGTCAAATTAAAAGATGGTACTTTCCACAATGAAGGAGTTTGTTTGATTTTTTTTTTCTAAAGAAGAAAATAGCAGATCCTAGTTCCTTAAACGTACATCCCATTTTCCTTACACTTTTTTGCCAGTGCGTGCCTGGCTCCCATTACAGCTGTGATCTCTTCACCAGGAAAAGCCAGAACTTCCTGAAGTTTGTGTGGGGATCATGCAGGAAGATGTTCTGATGAGTCAGGCAGTACTTATTAGTTGAGTGACCATCAGTATCTGCCAGCTGTGTGGCACTGCTTGTTTTAAAACCTTTTCCACCTTGAAATACGCATTTGGATTTTTCTTTTTTTGTGCAGGTACTCTTTCACAAAATAAATGTGAAGTCAATAATTTCAGAAATCTTTCTATACTCTCAAATTAACTTGAAATAGTCAATTACTGCAGAAAAGAGCAAAGACAGAGTCAGATAAAGCCATGCAAGAAATGTGATTACACAAACTGGAGTAATTTAGAAAGTAAGATTGAAAACTGCCAAGCCTTATGCTAATGGCATCGTTATTATCTTTGTATATACTTTCTTTTTTTTCCAGCTTTGAAAGCTGTATCTTAGTTGATACACAATGGGGAATTAACTTTTAGATAATTTTAATCAACTAGCCTTTATTTTTTGTACTGTAAACTATTACTATTACTTTTTAGAGCTTCAATAATTTTCAGCTTGTAATGACATTTCCCATTGTTGTTGCAATATTCAGAGCTGAATGCTAGAGGTTAAGATTAAACCCCAGGTATACACATTTTCTTTTTAATTCCAGGAAAGTAATACAATGTTTTAACTCAGTCTTTCCAGGAATTTGGTTCAAAAAGTCACAGTTAAATATATGGTGGGTAGAAACAACAGCTGTGATTCAAACTTTGGTTAAACTCACTTTTAATTTTGGAAGCACCAATTATCCTATTGTACCTGAGAAAGCATAAGAAAACACAGCTGTAAGTACCAGTAAATTAAGCTTTATTATGAAGCATTGTATTTTAAAGGCTACTCTGACTCATGGGGATTTTCAGCAAATGTATTACTAATTCAGTGCAGTAAAATAGCGTTGAAAGAAATGAAATTTGGAGAATTGAAACCCCTGATTGTTATGTAATAAGTGTATTAATATCTTGAATGTTTATTTTGTAATGTAACAACAAAAAGCCACCTTGGTAAGCAAAGGGAGAGAGCTCTTTAAAAACCGCAGCTCCCCCAATGCCGAAGTGAATGCCGAGAACCGAAAAAGAAGGCTTCGAAGGGAGGCGAGGCGCGGGCCTCGCCCTCGGTCTCCCCCCCCGTGCGGGCGGCTGTCTGCGGGTGGGTACCGCGCGGGTACCGTGCCGTTGCTGCCGCGC
>VWZU01003074.1:6640-51566 GCA_013397095.1 Sterrhoptilus dennistouni | reverse complement strand
TTTTTTTTAGCTGCATTTAAGAACATGAAAGGACCACACTTGTTGGAATGCAAAATCCCTCTGAGCCAAATCCACACAGGCCCAGGGATGCTCAGAGATGTGAGGGCTGAATTAGAACCTTCAGAGAAACTAAAAATACATAAATCCACTCAGACATGAGGTAGAAATGCAAGTTTAGTTTTAAATAAGTAGAAAACATATTAAGTGCCTAAGCAAATAAGAGACTGAATTGGTTAGTAAGAAAAGGACCTAAAACCTAGTTTAAAGTTCAGTAGCATTACCTTTTGCAAAATTAGTTAAGCTCTAGACATAATGAAAAAAATGTAGCCTTGCTAAACATTCCTAGATGGAACAGATGGAGTTATATGGAGTTATACCTGTAGAATTTATGAATGCTGTTGCCACCAAACTTAGCTAAGGATAGGTCTAGCAAGACTGTAGAAACATTGTATTTTCACCTGATTGGCTAAAAACAGAATAAAATGCACTGATTAGAGGATGCGAGCGGGCTCATGGAATACAGGTTACGGGTGCTGTCACTGATACTTGTTGCTGCCACTAATGATATGCTGCTGCCCCTTCTGCCTGGGACTTGGGGACTTTATGCAAGAAAGCTTTCTGCATCTTAGCATGAACTGTAACATCAGTCCTGAGACTGATTTTAATTATTGAATAAAGAACTTTGCAATTACCCAGCTTCTGGTCTTCAATGAAGATGTGCAAACCTCTCAATGACACACAATGTGAAATCAGGTAGCAGAAATCCTTTTTAGCAGAGAGAGATTCACAAAACAGGTAAGTTTGGAAGGGACCACTGGACGTCAATCTACTCTAACCTCCCTGTTCAAGCAGGTTCCCCTTACAGCACAGGGCTTAGGAATGTGTCTAGACAACTTTTGAGTATCTCCAGAGAAGGAAAATCCACAACAGGTCTGGGCAACCTGTTCCAGTGCTCTATCACTTGCACAGTAAAGGTTTTCCTGATGTTCAGGTTGAACTGCCCTGTGTTTCAGTTTGTGTCCATGCCTAAACAGAGAAGAGCCTGGTCAGTCCCCTGGATACCCTTCCTTCAGATGCTTGTGTGCACTGATGAGGGCCCTTCTCAGTCTCTCCTCTTAGCTGGGCTAAGAGGCCCAGCTCTCTTAACCTTGCCTTCTAAGAGAGGTACTACAGTCTCCTGACCGTCTTCAGTTCTCTACTGGATACACTTGTAAGGACTTAAAGAGCACAATGAACTGTCTCAAAATAGTCTTAAGGAAAAGTTCCTATAAGAGAAGCACAGATGGCAGAGAGGAGGGGATTAATTCCAAGATTAAATGGAGATTTGTTTAACAGCAACATTTACTGTTAAACAAAATCCATACTCTTTGGCACACGGTCTCATTTCTACCTCAGTTTGGGCAGAAGCATCTTAGTAATTGGATTGTAACATCACTCCAGGAGCTCCATGTCTGTCTTGTCCTGAGGAGCCCAGAACTGGACACAGCACTCCAGGTGATGTCTCAGCAGGACTGAGTACAGGGGCAGGATCACCTCCCTCCACCTGCTGTCAATGCTCTTCTCAGTGCCCTCCGGGATACCATTTTCATTATTGGTTACATGGCCACACTGCTGGCTCAGGAGTGTGAATTTTGTCAATTTTATAGGCAAAGAAAGTAGATTTTTTTTTTCCTGCTGTGATTACCTAGACTATCTTTTGGTGCAGGGTTGGATATATGCATCAGGATCTATAGTCACCCATCATTTGCACTTCATATTAAGACTGGTGCCAAAGGTGCCAATTGGTGTGGCCAGCAAGCAGATATCTAGTAGCCAACAGATATTCTGAGATTATATCTGCTCTGATTGAAAAAAGAAAATAATAATTTCAAAATCTAAGTATAAAATATTTCAGGTCCTATCAGCAATCCTTTTTAACAACTTTTCTTTCTGGTTTGGGATGGATATATTTCATAAGAGATATTGAGTGTGCATGGTTAATCTGGAAGTACTGGGCATCTTCATCAACAAACCAGGTGGCCTATGTTTATCCTTCTGTATGGCCTTCTATATCTTGGTTGCCGAGTTAGACCCTGAAATTTGGGAAGTCTGAGATTCTTGGATTTTTTACTTTAGGGGAAATAGCTTGTGCAAATCGACAAAACTCATTCTAGGACATAAATAGCTTTGCTATTGCTAGTACAGACTTCATGTACTGTTCATCTAAACAGCATCATAGGAGATAAAAGTGTTCAGAGATATAAAGAGGCAGAAATCTACATCAGTCAGCAGTCTGCCCTTTCCCTT
Source organism: Sterrhoptilus dennistouni (assembly GCA_013397095.1). NCBI lineage: Eukaryota > Metazoa > Chordata > Aves > Passeriformes > Zosteropidae > Sterrhoptilus > Sterrhoptilus dennistouni. The sequence continues at coordinate 49,280 of VWZU01003074.1, read as the reverse complement.
CTTTTTGTTTTTAACAAACTAAGTTATTAATAATATTCTTTTCTTTTCCTTTCCTCCTGATTCTGCAAGTTTCCCCTTTTCACTGTGTTCCATTCCCTTCCACCTGCCATGCATTGATTGGTGTAGACAATACACCTCTTTTTATGTTTATCTGTCTTATGCAGAGAAGTTTGAATGCTGACATGATGCAACATCAAGTTTTTATTTTCACTGTTTCCAGTAGCATTCAGTGGATGTCACTCTTGGTGTCCCAGGATTCATTTGGCTTTTCAAAGGGGTGCACATTTACTGAAAGCATTCTGCTCAGCGGCTGCATAGCAGGAATGGAAAGGAGCTTATTACAATATTCTTTGACAGAAAAAGGCCCGACTAAATTAATAGCTCAAGCAGGCCTTTGGCAGTTCCTGCAGAATTTCCAGCCCCACGGGACAAGGCAGTTCATCTAAAGCTCTATGTGTCTGACATTCTGTTTTCCTCAGAGATATGGCCAAGCAATGATGCTGATGTTTTTTTTCCTGTTTGCAAGCATTGTTAAATTGGATGGTATTTCTAGCTAGTAGTTGAGGCATATGCTCTGCAGCCTTGCAGACAGGTAGCATTGTAGAAAGAACAAACCATGTTCTCATTTGGGGCTTGCTTGCATAAAGGTGTAGGATTTTGAAATAATCACAAAAACTCTTCACTGTCACACTCAAGGTGCTATTGGAGGTTCCTGACATGTGAAAGAGCCATTATTTTCCTTTCAGATAGCTGGGATATCTCAATTCTAAGGATTAACATATTGTCAAGAACTGGTACTATTTGGTATGGACAGAGTATTAACATATTAGAAGCTGTTTACGGAAAGAGAAAAACTCTTGGTGAATGAGTTTACACTTGGGTAGCTGATTGTCTATATAGAAAGCTAACATTTCTGCAGCACCTAGAGATTTAAAATTCCTTGGAAAGAACACGTTGTCACCTTTTTCCCCCTGACAGCAAATGAAGGGAGTTCAATACTTAGATATTGGTGTAAAGTGCCTCAGATTAACTTTGATGTTTTCTGCTGAAAAAGCACATGGTGCAGCAGTAGGGTAAAATCCTGTGGCCAGGGACTGTTGGTCACAATGGCCATGGTCTGTTCTTCTCCAGTCCAGAAAGGTAGAGCTGTGTGAGTGGCATTCATGGGTCATGCAGCCAGCTGGGACCAGTGCTCCTCGTGTCTCTGTGCTTGTTTCTGCTGTAGCAAGGGCAGAGCTTCAGCGTCCGTGATGCGTGTTAATGTACAGCTCATGAGTTGCTCCAAGAAGACCCTTGGCAGACTAACACAATTTTTGATAAACCAGCATATATCCCTTATCCTTTGCCAACAGTTCTAGGTGCTGAGTCAAGAAAGTAAGAGCCTTAGGAAATGAAATGATATTCAGCTTACAATTTCAATCCTGTATAGTCTTACACATGTGAACCACTCAATGTATATGGAACTAGTTACATAATTTTGAAATTATGAGTTTTTCGAAATAATTTGGGGTTTTTAAGTGTATGGGAGAATATCCGTTTCTCTTTTCCTTTCATCTTTTTTTTTTTTCCTAGTGAAAAGCATTTTCTTCTTGAATATCATGAACTATAGGAATAAGAGACAATATTTTTCAAGATTCCTATAAAATTCCTTTTATGGACATGAAAGACTAGTGAGACTTTTAGAAAGTGAGAAAGTGTTTTCTTCATCTTTAAGGACCTATGTACTTCCTTGGTGTGCTGGTTTTGGCTGGGGTAGAGTTGAGTTCTTCACAGTGGCTTGTGTGGGGCTGTGCTTTGGATCTGTGCTGAACACAGAGTGGAGAATGTGATGTTTTTACTATTGCTGAGTAGAACTTGCACAGAGCCAGGGCCTTTTCTGCTTTCTGTACTGCCACACTGGCAGGAGGGATGGGGGTGTCTGGGAGGCTGGGAGGAGACACAGCCAGGACAGGTGACCCCAACTGACCAAAGGGATATTCCAGACCATGGGACATCATGCTCAGTATATGAAGTGGGGAAAGAAGGAGGAAGGGGGGATATTTGGGGAAATGGAGTTTGTCTTGCCAAGTCACCATTCCCTGCTGTCCTGGACATGGCTGCATCTGCGTGCCCAAGGGAAACAGTGAATTCTTTCCTTGTTTTGCTTGGTTTATGTCTGTGACTTTTGCTTTCCTTATTAAACTGTTTGTACCTCAACCCAGGGGTTTTCCAGCTTTTATCCTTCTGATTCTCTCCCTGCTTCTGTTGTTGTGTTGTTCTGTTGAGTTGCTTAGGGGTTGGTAGCTGTGGTTAACCCATCACACTTGGATATAAAATTTTGCTAAGTATTGTAATAGAGAAAACTAATTTTAATTTTGAAAACAACAATAATGCTTGAAGGAGAGACTCACGCAAATTTTTTGCATCTAATTTTTGTTCACAGAAAGAGTAAAGGCATAAAGAAGGAAAATACACTACAAAATGTGACAGCTGAGAGATTTCAGCCATGTAAGAACACCAGATAGGTATTACAGGCGCTGGTGAGGAAAGAATACCATTGAAACACAAGAAATCAGATTTTGGAACTACATTGGAATGGGATGGAATTGATATAGCTGTCACCATCCAGCATATATATTTTTTCTTTTTCTTCCCTTTGCTCACTAAAGTGTGTTGATCTTGAATCACAAGTTTTTCTCACTTTTGTCCTTCTGAATTTTTGTCTCTGTCCTAAACCCTGGAAAATGCAGAAGTGAAAATGAAGTACACAGACATCAGTACACAGAAGTAAATAAAGACTGAACTTGTAAGAGATTATACTTAAGCCACTTGTCCAGACAGATTGCAGAACTCTAAGATGTGTTTGTAGCACTATGGGCAGTGGCCTAAGGAAAAGACCACTGCTCTCAGACTAAGTAATTGATAGTGGAAGAGGTCTGTATTGCTGGAAGTTGTGGACAGTGGTCCTCATGTAACCTTTGGGCCATGAAGTTCCTGTGGCTTCTGCTGGAATGTGGGGCAGGAGAGAATCAATGTGTGCACTCTTTCTTGAGTCTTCCTATTAGAAAATCACTTTAGGTCTGACTTGTCATGGCCTTACATTTAGTACAGACATATGTGTCCAATTATATAAAGAAAATCAGTACCAAAGGTACCAAAGAAAGGACCAAACAGAGCTTCTGGCAAGTAAGAAACAGTATCATGACCAGAATAAAAAGGCTGAGAGATCTGCAGTGTTCAGGACAGACAGAAATAAATTTAAAAAGGATAATATAATACATTGATCACGTTCTCTTGAAAACAGGAGTGGCATGAATAGACCTTAAGGCTTTGAAATGGCTGATGGATAGCTGCAGAGCTCATACTGGTTTTTTTGGATATTTTGGAAGAGCTGACAACTGATAGGGCTTTTTCCACTCTTGCCCTGTGGGACTGAGTTTCTGACACCGATACATTACTTAGAAAGGCAAATGTAACCATGTTTTTACTTCCCAGGTGAAGATCAGGAAAAAAGAGCTGTGAACAGCGTCAATTTAATCTTAAATTAAACAGAAAGACAGAGACTAGGCTAAGGATTTTTAATTTCAAAGGAAAACTGAAAAACTTAAAGTATTTAGAATTAGAAATGCAAATATTTTGTGGACTTTTATGGAATCTAGGAAGAAAAGAGTTCTAATTTTACATAAGAGACCACCACATAAAGGATATTAAAATAAGCAGATTGCCTAAAAGGAATGCATTAATGGATTAGACAGTAAGAAAACACATGTCAGAAAGTATGGCAGTGGAGTGAGAACTTCATAATCCATCTCTGTTTAAATCATGTGCTATCAGCTACCCAGAGACCTAGGGAAGAAAAACCTGCCCAAATTTTTTAAAATATTGACCTATGAGTCATAGTTTATTTTTATGCATGATCATCTACAGTTCAAAGCCTTTCATATTAATTTCATCTTTCTTTTTTTCTTTGTTGTCCTTAATATTAATTTTTTTTCACCACGCTATTTCAGGGTGTTTTTTGACAGTACAATTTTTGTTGTATTCCTCTTTGTTTCTCCTATGTGGTAGTTCACTGCGAAATAAAGTCTCTCTCTATAAGAGCTCCAGAAATATGTATTACAAAGACCAACTGTGCAATGCATCAAGATGTATTTCCTGGAACCATATTGCATTTGGACATTTGGTGTATTGGTGTAGAGATAATTTTAACTAAGGCAAACGAAACTGACACAACAACGAAATGCCTCGCATTGTTTACACAATTTTGGAGAACCAACCCACTTTCAAAGAAAAAAGTATTTTGTTGTCTAACAATGCCAAATTTTGGGCATAATTCCTTGTGTGAAGATATGGATTAAGCTATATATATTACTAAACTACAGATATCACACCTTTATGCCAAAAGAAGGATAAAAATAGAGTGATATCTATGTTTTGGATGTACCCTGGTTCTGGACAGAACAGAGTTAACTCTTTTCAGTGGCACAGCTAAATTGGCATGGCTGGAGCTTGTTCTGTACCACTGCATATCTTTGTCAGGGGTGGTGGGTAAGGAACTCTCCCAGGCATCTCAGAAGGAGGGTGAGTGGCCTTTGGTGTTGAGCAAATGTGGAGAAAGGGGGGAAAGCCAATGCTCATTGTTGCCCTGGGTCTATGGTGAGCATTTTTGCATGTAAACTACACTCTCTCTTGTATGCTTTTGTTACTAACATTGTTGCTATTACTATTCACTCTCTTATCTCATTGCTGTTTCCAGTAAATTGTTCTTATCTCAACCCATGATTCATATTTTGTGAGTCCAGTTCTCAACTCCTTCCCACTTCAGTGAGAAGGGGAGAGGAAGGGGAGGTAAGACAGAGGCATCTGGCTTGTGAGTCTTGGTGGAGGCTGGGACTGGGGGATACCATTCCTAAACCATGACAGGATGTCATTAACCCAGCTTTTATAAGGGGTATTTCCTTCACCAAGTAACAGATATAGTTAGCAGTAAACTAAAGGGAAAATTGAGCTCTGAGACACCAGAACTATACTAATGTTTGTGAAAGGCCTTATTTGACATGTAGGTAAAGCCTATATGTCTACAGAGCCTGTGTATTTAAACATCAGTGTTCAAAGCAAAGGTATTGTGAGTGTCCCTCTGAGAAGGACTCAAGGACAGAGCTGGGACTGCATTTGGCTGACACTATAAAATGTCCATCTCAATGGTGCAGAGAGATACAGGGCATGGATATAGATTGTAACCGATATAGCAGCCATATACCAGATGTCTGATATGAAAGATAACTAAATCAGATCAATTTTGTTATGCCTCAAATGCAGCTACTGGCAGATGAAGTGACTAATCAGAATGACAGAAATGTAATTAGAGATAAATTTATTGTGGCAAATCTTTCTGCAGATGAATAATATGGAAAAGGTAAAAAATTAAGTCTCCCCTTATAAGCTACTCTTCATATTCCAAGGAGACACTGGAACAGAAGTCCCCAGAATAACAGTTCCTGTGGATGTTTCCTGTGACAAAAAGATCTTCAAAAAGCAAAGGCAGGAGGCAAAACAAAGTTGTGCATCATGATCATGACTGATGCGGATTTTGGACTGAGCCTCAATCTTTGCAAACTAAGAGACTAACTTAGGGAAAGAGAGTGGCATGACATGGGGAGCACTTGAAAGGACAAGATAGACAACTCCACTCTGTAGGTTTGGCAGGTTTGAAAGATGTGCTCACGGTAGGGAGTTTCAGGTCTTCAGACAACTGAAGGTCTTCTTGCCAACAAAAGCTTTAGCCTTTGATTGCTACTGTGACGAGAGGTTGCAGGAACACTGCGGCTGATTTTGAAAAGATCTGTATTTTTCATGGAGCTGTAAGAAGTGTACAATGCCATGAACAGTTGCTGCCTGTAGAGATGAGGTTGTTGATACAGCTGCAGTGCAAACCCAGGACAATCCAGCGGGCATACCAGCCATACTCTGACACTCACCCTCAGTCTTACTTTCAGGGCATTAAAAGCAGCAATAATACACAGCTGAAGATACACACAGTGTTGTGGGTTTTTTAAATTGAAGTGTGTACATTTTCTGATTTTCTGTGTAAATTTGGAACTTTGTTTTGGTTAGGGATGGTCAGAATCTACTTGGTTCCCGAAATACTACCAGTTCAGCCCCTGAATAATTTTAGACACAGAAGTTTCAAAACTCACTGTGGATGCTGCTCTCTGAATTCAGAACTCCTGCTGTGCCTTTGAGCTCTGCTCACTCTGTAATAAAATCTAAAGGGCTGTCTCTACTATAGCAATTCATGGAGAAGTTTCTTTGCAGCCTTCATCTGTACTCTATTTCAGCTGCTCTGACAGGCAAAGCAACAGACATGCATCTCTCCAGTTTCATGAAATGCAGTGGAACTCTTGCAACAACTCTTCCCAAGTTTTGATATTGACAGGATGCTTTAAAGTCCCTGAGGCATTTTAACCAATACTTGGGGGCCAGTATACACTTGGATGTTAGTACTTCATGGGTGACTGCTTTGCAGTACTTCAAATTGCCTCTTGATGGGTGGTTTTAAGTTGTATTTAAGCTTTATTGTGGTGATGGTCCTCTGACACCTTCTGTCCTCATAAACATGTACTACTCTGTCCCACTGTTTCTAATAAGTGGTCTTTTGGCTTTGGTAAAACTTCTAAAACTTGAGCCTTGGTGTGCAATGCCTACCTAGAAAGGTCATGAGCCCCATGCTGTGCTGTCATGCAATATTTTTAGAAATATCTTTTCTTTATTAATAATCACTATTTCTGAAGTTCTTGGAGGCTTGAAGTGAAAATGTTCTGAATGAAATATCATCAATAGAGGATTGTAGGGGAAGGTATTTTCATTAATATGCATTTAGATTTTAGGCAAATTTCATTTACCAGTCTTCTTTCTATTTCATGCTTGTTGCACATTAAACTATGAAGTGAATAAATGACATGCATGACAACAGATTCATACAAAGCCATCTACTTGGAAAGCAAATTTTTGGGTCTTGCAAGTCAACATTCATGACAGAAGGAGAGAAACTTGAATTTCAAATGGTCTCATGTATGTAATAAATCTTAATTTATCTTCATCATTAGAGAACACAGTTAAAAGATCTATATAAAGAAATTTAATACAGTTTGTTTATGGGCTAGGACTAGCTTTACAATCCTTCCATTTGGACACAAACTATTATAAATGTACAATATAAAAAAACTAAAAGCAAATTCATTATTATAGAGCTAGGAGTTAAATAGGCTCAAATATGAAGGCTGTCTTAGCAGTATGTACTTTCTGCTATCTTCCTAGGTTTTTTTTTTAAGTTATACAAGTAGGAAAATATCCCCTTTAAGCTGAACATAATAATATGTTATGAAGAATGTAGAACAATTTGGCAAAAGGCTGCAAAACTTCACTATTAAGAATTCCAGCATGGCTCACATCAACACTTTGTAAGTGCTACTCCTTTTAGCTTTTATTTCATGGTTATGGCTTCTCCTCATTTGTCCTTCTGTCACAGTGACGTTGAGCTTGAGACTTGCTGTACAGCAGTGACACAAGGTCAGGGGAGGAAGGCAGGATTTCCCCTCATATGGGGCAGGGTTGGGAAGGCACCTGCTAAGTGAGAGAGCAGCTTGCAGAACAGGGAATCCTTCCTGATGCAGCTGGATGTAATTTGGAAGAAATGGCAGCTGCACTGACTCTGCCACTGACTCCTTATTCCCTTCTACACTGGCTGAGCCAGTCCTGACCTTTGGTAGCTGTCAGGCTTTTATGGATACTCAGTTCATCTTGGGGGTTCCTATCTGCATAGCACCTGATGATACCTAAACATGACTGAAATTGAAATTCAATTTCAGAGCAGTGCTTTCCATACATAATGATTAGCAGAATGTAGAACTCTTCCAAAAAATGGTCTCAGATATCTGCAGTTAGTATACTTTAAATTAGTGAAGTCTTTTGACCTTAATATGCCCTTTTCTGTTTTTCATCTGTAAAATGAGGGAAGCAATATCACTTAGTCTAGGTACTTTATGAAATGATAAAATGGCATACAAAAATCATCCTAGAAAACATCTGATTGCTATTCTTAACACAACTATGTCCTAGATTCTTATTGCAATTGGCAATGGAGACTAAAATCTACTAGTATTGTCTGTTGTGAACAGCGAATGATATAGGGATCTTATAGGAGAAATTTCTATGGTTATACAATATATAATAATAGTCAACAATTTTATAACTTATGGAACGTATTGTTATCAATGCTGAAGACTTTAAAAATAATTCTTTGGTCTATATGAATACATTGATAGTCGAAATAGATCTACTTTTGATCATTGGAGGTATGTCTTGTGTATATGTGTACTCTCCTTGAGCTCTATCAGATGGCACGATAATCACTTCTGAATTTTTTCTATCAGTGGAAGAATTCTTCAGCTAGAGCAGTCAGAATCACCAGAACTACATATATCTGCTACTGAAATAAGACAAACCCAAGATAATTGTACTGCTTTTAATAAAATTAGAATATTTTGTAATTTGTAATAACACTATAGCTATGTTTCTAGCATGCTGATATAGCTAGTTATAGAACCATATATTTAAGCTGACGTTTAGATGACACCAGTATGTGACAAACTTTTAGCTGATATTAAATAATAGCTAATGCTAATGGAAGAGTAAAATCCATGTGAATAGTAGATTTCTTCCTGCTGCAAGACTTAAAGCTATGTCTTTGCTTCATTGGAAATCTTTTTATTGTGAGAAAATATCAGTTTCTGTTTTGTTTTCTTCTTCTTGCTAGGGCAAATATTAGATATCAATTTTAATTCATATCTCAAACTATCTGTTAAAATCTTACTTTTATCCTTAATTTATTTGAAGAATATAGTATCTGAATTTAAAATAAGACTCATAGAGTTAATGACCTACAAGTCCTCGGAAATCCTTTCAGATTTCAGATGTTTCTTTTGGAATTATCCTTTCAGACAAAAATAAAACTCTATTGTTTGCGAGATATTCCTACTGCAAAATAAGAAAAAGAATTGTAATTTTCTGCATTTACTTTTGGATGTGTAATCAGTTTTACTCGGAGTTAGAAAACATGAGTGAAATGGTTTTCTATAGATATGTAAACAATATAAGTATGTGGTTAACTCAGCAAGACTCCTAAATACTCAAAATCAAACATGTTTATTTTGAAAGGCCATCAGAGCCCAAGCTGCTTCTTTACCATATCTCTGATTTTAAGTACAGGTTGTTACTTCAGCTTTGATGGGGTTGAGTTCAAAATCCAAGTAACAGAAACACAGAATGTTAAGAAATTGAGTGAACCTTAAAGATCATTTAGTACCAGCACCCCTGCCATGGGGAGGGGCACCTCCCACTAGATCAGATGCTCAAAGCCCCATCCAGCCCGGCTGTGAACACTCCCAGGGCTGGGGCATCCACAGCCTCCCTGGGCAACATCTTCCAATGTCTCACCAACCTCACAGTAAAGATTTTCTTCCTAATATCTAACCTAAATTTTCCTTCTTTCAGTTTGTACCCGTCACTCCTTGTCCTGTTGTTACAGTTCCCAATGAAGAGCCCCTCAGGCTTTCCTGTAGGTCGTTTTGGATACTGGAAATACTGGATACTGCTATGAGGTCCCTATAAAAACTTGTCTTCTCCAAGCTCAACAAGCACAACTTTCTCAGTCTGTCTTCACAGGGGAGGTGTTTCAGTCCTCTTATCAGCTTCATGGTCTTCTGTGGTCTCACCCTGACAGCTCCTTGTCCTTTCTCTGTTGTGTACTGCAGGCCTGGGTGCACCACTCCAGCTGGGGTCTCATCAGAGCAGTGTAGAGGGGTGGAATCCCATTCTCCACCCTGCTGGCTGCATTGCTCTGGGTGCAGCCCAGGACACAACTGGCTTTCTGGGCTGTGAGCACACACTGCTGGCTAATGTTCAATCTTCCATGAACATTCACCCCAAATCTTTCACTGCAGGGCTGCCCTCAATCACTTCTCTGCCCAGGCTGTTGGTGTGTCTGGGATTGCCATGACCCAGCTGTGGGGCCTTGCCCTTGGCTTTGTTGACCCCATGAGGTTTGCACTGGCCCAGCTCTCCAGCCTGTCCAGGTCCCTCTGGATGCCATCCCTTCCCTCCAGTGAGTCGACTGCCCCACACAGCCTGGTGTCAAGAACCAAACTTGCTGAGTCAATATATGACATCTTGATAGTCATAATTGCTTTCAGCTGGCCATAAATTTATTCTAAAATTGCATTTCTTGTTATAATTTGAACTGCCAAACCCTTAAAAAATATTATTTTATGAGACAGATTTGTTAACATTAACATCTCCAGACAAATATTAAGCTCTGAAAATAAGTCTTCAACTAACTGACAAACAAATCTCATTCTATATTCTCTCTTTACTGGCTGATTATTTTCCTGCACATAATAAAGAAGCCATTAATGTATAATGAAAGAGACAGCTTCATTATTTTCTCTTTGAAAATTTTTCTCTTTGAAAAATACATTCTTAACCATATGGGGCCTTTTGTACACAAGGATTTTTTTCTTGCTAACAAGTTTGGTGCCAGTGTTATTATTACTTAGCCATCATATTGCTTACAGTTGAGAAATACCCCCTTGAATAGCAATAAGAAGGTCAAAGTGGTTTTTTTGTCTCCTTCAACACCAGACATCCCATGAAAACTCTGTTCCTGGCAGCAAGTGGCCATATGGGCAGTGTGTGTTACTAAAAATTCTCTTTTGTTTATAGCATAAAGCAAACTCACTGCTATAGTAATGCAATGTAGACTTAATTGAAATTATGCTCAGCTAGGCCAGAATTCTCTCCAGGTAACAGCTGAAAAATACACATCTTCACATATATCCTAGCTGGCAAATGCATCTGGAAGGAAGTGCATTGCTTCTCTGAATTGCTTGTAAACGTGCCAGCTGCTGCACTCAAAGCTACAGCTGATGCTGAGTCAAAGGCAGGAACAGAAAAGCAACACTTTAGCAAATCTCTTTGTGCTGACCGTCTCGCCTCATGAGAAAAATATGGCTCCTATAATTTTTAGTTGTATTATGCTAGTATAATATATATATAATATATATGTATACTAAGTTCCACCACTATAGTAACATGTCTGTCACATCTCATGTCCTCTGTGTGGTCATGCAGATAAATCCACCTTGCGGCCTGTACCCTCTCTTGTCCCAATAGCAGAGACTCTGATTTGCACTGGTGGAGCAAGGGATATTTCCTCTCTAGCTTGCTCAAGTCTTTTAAATCTGTCATCTACTGAGAACACCATCAATCAGAAAACCAGTGTGTGTGTGTGACTAGGTTTTGGAAACCTGACCCTTAGGCTGCTGCTCACACTTTTCTTACCAAACTCAGAGCCTTCCAAAATCAAAATGAAAGACAAGGATATAGTCTTTTCACTTGTTCAGGGGAAAGCTGTCTTACATGGATGTGGTCAGTTCATCCTACTGTTACTTCTTTTTCTTGCACCTTCCCTCTCCATACTCCTTGCTTAGGCATCTGTTTTTGGAGCAGCAAGTTGTCATTTATTATTTTCCTGTTTCTGGCCAGTTCAGGGTTCATTTTTTGCAGTAGCTGGAAGGGGACATGCCTCGACATGGAGGTTGTTCTATAACACCTCATGTCATTGCTGAGGCTGGGGTTAAGGGACTCTCTTACACAGAGAAGGGGCTCCTTCTGGTTGAGAAAACTGCATAGAAAGCTGTCCCGTATTAACTATAATTGGTTGCTTTGGTGGTTTGTTTTGATTTTTTTTCTGTGTGAATTGAGTCTTTTCTTATACCCTCTGTCATTAGTATTGTTGCTGTACCTGTTTATTTTCTTACCTAAATACTGTTTCCAGTAAAGTGTTCTTATCTCAATCTGTGATCCCTCTTTAGCGGCTCCAGTTCTCCTCTCCAGGCTGCTGCTGTGGGGAGGTAGAGGGAAAATCAGGGGAGTGAGGGAGAGTGGCTATGTGGTTTGGAGTGGACCGAATTGGGGAATATTGTTCCTAGACCATGACAACTATGTATGTGAATCCCAATGGTAATGTATGGGCTTTACAAAAAAATTAGCCAAAGGAATATTTTATTTAAAATCTACTATTGCCACCATTCAGGCTCACTTTCCAACCTCTCTGTGCTCTTTTTTCCTTGAAATCTTATGTATAATATACATTTTGCAAGGTGTTTTACTGCTGAATATAGTCCATATTTAATTTGGTTTTGTTATATTTTTTATTATATTTTCATATAATGAAATGCATATAATAATGCAGCAAGGCCAAGTGCTGGGTCCTGTACTTTGGCCACGGCAACCTCAGGCAGGGCTAAAGGCTTGGGAAAGAGAGATGGGAAAATGGCCCAGTAGAAAATGATCTGGGGGTGATGGTGACAGTAGCTGAATATGAGCCAGTGGGTGCCCACTGTTGTGGGTTGACCCAGGCTGGATACCAGGCACCCACAAAAGCCACTCACTTGGTCCCTTCTGCAACTGGAGAGGAGAGAAAATTTAACAAAGGGTTCAGGGCTCGAGATAAGGATGGGGAGAGATTGCTTACCAAATACTACCAAGGACAAAACAGGTGCAACTGAAAGATATGAAGTGAATTTACCCCTAACAAAATCAGACCAGGAAAATGCCTCCCATGAGAGACAGTTCTCCATGAACTCCAATGGGAATCCATCTCATGAGTGGCAGCTGCCCGTGAAGTGCTGCAGTGTAAGCCCATCCCACAGACAAGAGTCCTCCCCAAATGCTGCAGCATGGGGCACTCTGCCATGGGGTACAGCCCTTCAAGGATAGGCTGCTCCAGCATGGGAGCCTCTCTCCACAGGTCTCCCACAGGCTGACAGCCTCCTCTCAGGCATCCCCCTGCTCTGGCATGGGACTCCTCAGCAGGCTGCAGGTGGATCTCTGCAGATGGAGCTGTGCTCCAGGGGCTGCAGGGGCACAGCTGCCTCACCATGGTCTGTTTGCACCACGGGCTGCAGGGGAACCTCAGCTCCGGTGCCTGGAGCACCTCCTCCCCTCCTTCTCCACAGAACTTGGTGTCTGCAGAATTGTTCTTCTCACATGTTCTCACTCTGCCCTTCTTTGGCTGGAATTCAAACTACACCACAAGCTTTGCTGTGATTTCTTCTTACATCTGTTATCACAGAGGCATTACCACCATTTCTAATTGTCCCAGCCTTGGCCAGTGGCACATCCATCTTTGGAGCCAGCAGGGACTGTTGGCGCTGCCTGACATGGTGGAACCTTCCAGCAGCTTCTCATAGAAGCCACCTCTGTGGCCCCACTGCTACCAAAAAAACAGGCCATGCAAAAACAGTCAAGGACAAGGGCATCCTGGCCTGGATCAGCAATGGTGTGGGCAGCAGGAGCAGGGCAGGGATTGTCCCCCTGCGCTGGGCACTGCTGCGGCCACACCTAGAGTGCTGTGTCCAGTTCTGGGCCCTCACTGCAAGAAAGCCACTGAGGGGCTGGAGCAGGTCAAGAGAACAAACCTGGGGAAGGGTCTGGAGCACCAGTCCTGTGAGGAGCAGCTGAAGGAGCTGGGGGTGTTTGTCCTGGAGAAAAGGAGGCTCATAAGGGCTTATCACTCCCTATAGTTGCCTAAAAGGAGGGTGTAGCCAGGTGGAGGTCAGCCACCTCTCCCGGGCAACCAGTGAGGGGATGGGAGGACATGGCCTCAAAGCTGTGTCAAGGGACACTTAGTCTGGGCATCAGGAAAGATTCTTTATGTAAAGGGTTGTTTAGTATTGGAACAGGCTTCCCAGGGAGGGTGTGAAGTTTCCATCCCTGGAGGTCTTCAAGAAATTACATAGTGCCATGGTCTAATTGACAGGGTGATGACTGGTCAAAGGTTGTTCTCATCATCCTGGAGGTTTTTTCCAATCCAAATTATTCTGTGATTCTGTATATTATAGCATCTTTTTCAGATATCTTTTATTTCTTGGTTTGGGGCAGTGTAGTATAATCCTATTCAGTGTAAGTTACAAATACTTACGTGAAACAAACTTACTTTATTCTACGACATAGCAATTAGCAATACATCACTGAGATTGTATGTGGCATGTGGAAATGATTTCATTTATAATTCAAAACAGTTTTTTCCGAAGGCACTGGTTCACCGGGTTGAGTTTTCCTCTAAAGAATGAGGTTTTGCACATTTTTCATTCTGAAAAAAATTCATTTAGGGAAGATTATTTTTTTTTCCCAATACTTTTAAAATATTTTTTTTCTTTTACAAAATGGCAGAAATCTGTTCTTTCTTCTACAGAGATGAGCCAATAGCACAATAGATTCAAAAAGAATCAGTGTTCTGGTTTTTAATTGACTTTGTTCTGAAATTTAAACATCACATGTCATACGTAATTTCCATAAATTTTCTGAAAATAGAAAGCCTCAAACATTTTAATTTTTTTTTTTTGAGAGATAACTTGCTAGAGCATTTTTAAGGTTGTGATTGTCCTCAGGTAATTTTGCAAAACAATTAAATCATAAGTCTCAAATAATTTTGGACTGGTACAGTTATTTCTTAAGCTACCTGTAGGAGAAACCACAAAGAATTTCTATTCTGGGCTAATTCTTATACTGACTTTAATACCAGCTTTTTTGTTTGGTTGTGTTCTCAGGTGATATGATTTTAAATTGTATATTGTAAAGGAATTTGTTCACTTAACAGAGCTCTCTTCTTGTTGTTTTATTGATTGTCATAAATTTAGATCTGGATGCCTGGTAATGGAATTTCACTCATTCCAGCCAAATACAAATGACTATCTATCAAACACTGATGTCAGAGCCCACAGGACAGAACTTCCCTTCAAATGACAGATTGGATTGATCTTTTTTTTTTTGATGAGGAATGTTCAACTGCTTTTTGCTATTATGCTGTGAAAGATTACAGCTTTCTCTTTTTGTTTCAAGTATTGTTGTGGTATCATGATTTTGTCATTTTAAGACTCTGAAACCCTGAGGTCATCAAGCTGACCAGAATTCCAACAGAAAGCCTATGGCTTTTGATCTATCTATAATTACTTTAATCAGCAATTCTAAATTATAATTCTTATTGGTTTTTATCCTGTGGGTATTGCTGCTTGTTTTAGGGTGACTTTATGATATTTGTATTTCTAATTGTTTGTTTTGTTTATGTTGGTTATATTAACTTTTTACTTTTAAGACTGGTTTTGAGAGTGGAGGAGGGGGAGAAGAAGTACACAGTTTGTTTTTAGAAAGTGCACTTGCTTTTCTTTTTTTTGTCATTGATTGTGTTGTTTGCAGTACAGATAGTGGGAGAGAGCACTCCTCTTCTTAAGTAAATTGAAAAAAAATCATAAAAAGTGGCAAACTAACTAAAAATCCCACGTTTTGCCTTCCTGCACTGTAAGTAAGAAAGAAAAAAAGGCTAGGGTGGAAGGAAAAGTGTTCTAAAACTTCTCATTATACTTCTTTAATTCTGTAAATATTTTTTTTCCTTTATACCGTTTAAAGTTTTAAGCCTGTTTTTCCTTTAAAGAATTATCTCATCCTATGTATTTTCTTTTCCTCTCCTCTGCTTAACTACAGCAGAAAAGAACAAATTATTTTCATAGGTACACTAGCATTTGGCCAACATCAGCCTGTCACACTAAGGGTGGATCTTTATATCATTTGTATTTTTAATTCTGAGCTGTAATTATGCCTTAAATTTAGTGTAATTTTTTCCCCTTCTATTTAATTTAATAATTTTTGTAACCATGTTGCTTAAATTCATAACGTCTCTCTAAACAAAAGCCTTCCTGTATCTCTGGTCCCTAAGCTTTTCTAAAATTCTAATATCTTTCTAGTCCCTAAACCTATTGTCTCATTATCTGAAAAATAGCTTCAATATTGTCCCTAACACGTAACTTCTACAGAAGAAAGGATCAAATTAAAATAGCTATTTTGTTGAGCATGCAGATAATAATTTATAGAGAGTTTACAAAGGTATTAGAGTTCGTTCAAAATATCAAAGTAGAGTTTATAGTTTCTTGGTCCTACCCTTCATCCTAGTTCCAGTAACATATTTTAGGGGTTTGTTAGTAATTGCACCCAATTTATTAAAAACAAAAACAGATGAGGCTTTTCAACCTTTTCTTTCCTTCTTCTCCTTTAAATCTGTTACATCACAGTTTGAAAAAGTTCAATTTCCCCGAAATGTTAAAGAGACCACTTTCCTAATATTTTATCTGATAAGCTTCCTCTTTACGGTCCGCAGTGTGTCTAGAGTGAGGGCTAGTACGTCCAAAAAAACTAATGAAAACCCTGACCCAAAATAAACCCAAGCATAAAAAATCCTAAATAGTATAAAAAAAAAGCTGAACCCTAAAAGAATTTTCTGATCCCCCAACCTAAAAATTTTCATGTAAACAAATTCAGAACCCAAATGAATTAAAAAAAATCTGAAAAAAACCTACGATGATAATTCCAATGAAAAAAGCTCATTGCAATAAGGTGGACCTTGACATATAATTATTTGTTGCTAAATACTGCAAAACAGCAAATAAACACCAAGGGCAGGGAAATAAATCAGCAACTACCCCAGTCACTCAGGCTGCAGCCAATCCCCCAGTTATTCAAGTTGTAACTAAACTAGAAAATAAACCTAAGCCAACAGCTGAACCAAACAGTAAGCCTAAACCACTAATAGTCACTACCACAAAATAAAAAACCTCCACAAAACCAAAACCAATCAACTGATAGACAATAATAATCCAGGAGATGGACCTTCAAAGCCCACTCCAACAACTGACACAAAATCAGAAATCACTATTGAGTCCTTTTCCCTAAAATCCTTCGTAACCTAAAAATAAATTGCACTCAACAACTGATAAATCTATAATTAGTTGATTGGGCTGTCTTTAAAACACTGCAAGTAAGTTACAACTCTAAACAGCACTGAAGGAAAGCATTTGAAATCCCTGACACATAATCCGATTATCAACCAAAAATGATAAAGAACGCTAACCCTCACAGTCTCTGGGCATGAATCTTAAAATGTGTGGAACAAAGATATCTGTGTGCAAATGACCTCTGTATGCAGCAAACCTAGTAAAAGACCACAGACCAAAGAATTCAACGCTTGAGAAAAATAACAGCTGCAAAAATCACTTTCTCAAATAACTTAACAACTAAAAATCCAAACTAGTTACCTTATACATCCATGATGTAGCAAAAACTTATATGACTTAAGCCACAAAAATACGCTTCTGCTTTAGCAATAATGAAGTGAAATGGCAGAGAAGAGACAGTGCTTGAAAGGGTGGAGAAGCTCCGAGCATATGCAGATGCTGTGCATGGCCCAACACATGCAAGAATCACAGCTGTGGAAACACATCTGCATAAATTAGAAGATAAGATAGAGGAGAATCACAAGAAACAAAGAAAGAAAGAAACAAACAAAAAACCACACCACACACACAAAAAAATAATTAAAGAAGGCCTTCTCCAAATCTCAGAAATACCAATCAAAAATTCTAATACCAAAGGCAAATGACCCCCAAACAAAGAAAGAAAGTACACCCCATGAAACCAGCTATAATTCTTTCTGCATAATTGTGAGAAAAACATGAAAAAATAAAATAAAAGACCACTGCTGCTCTAGCACAACAAGTGCATAAATAGAAAAGAAGCAAGACTCAGAAAAGGAGTTCCACCACAAAAACCCCAGCTCCAATTGCTCATGGGCAAACTGCCAAATATAATAATGATGACATATCTGATCCCCTTAGAAAAACCTCTAGAAAATATACCCAAAGAAAAAAAAAATAACCAAACTTAAAAGAGCCCTGCGTCTAGCCAAGTAGAGGCTAGAGAAAACCATGTTTCTTCAGCTGTGTAAATTCATTAGCCTGGCACATCAAAACCAAATTTATTTAAAGCCTTAGTCAACATTAGTCCACAGTACACATTAATACCATCAAAACATATGAAAGCAAAATTTATTTCTATTCCTAATGTCAATCATTAATCAAAAAATCATAAATTTTGACTTAACTAGAAACTAATATAAACCTAACTAAAAATGAATAAAAGAAACATCCTGTTGTAACTACCCCAAAAGCCCCATACATTTTTAACATAAACTGCCTCCACAATGAATACTTCAAAACCCCAAAAAAACTCAAATGAGCATTTAAAGTAATGACTATAAAGACAAAAAGAATTAAACAATTAAATGCCTTATCTAAACTATTAAAAAACCCATCTGCAATAAAATTTCTAAAAAAAGAAGCAATGAATACCAATTGCCACTTCAACAGCACACCACTAACAATACAAAACAACTCTAAATGTGATTCCCATCCATAAAAGAATCCGTAAACTAGAACCAGAAAGTGATCAGCAAAATCCAATCATTCTTCAACAGTCCCATTTAACCTATATGCAAATCTGAAAAAATCTGTAAACTATTGTACCTTAAACAAAATAACTCCACCATTAAGTGCTGCTGTACCAAACATATTAAAATTCCAATACAAGCTAAAGTCCAAGACAGCTAGATAATGTGCCACAATTAACATTGCCAATACATTATTCTCCATTCTTTAATGACAAAATAAAAACCTCAATTACCTTCATGTAAAAAAGAATGTAATACACCCAAATCTGACTGCTTTCTTTCTATAAGGAAATTAGATTATGTGTTGAGATTGGAACCCTCTTTTCCTTGTTATTTGTACCAAGGTATCATTCCCTCAGCCCTCAGAGGCATGTCCTTCTGGATTGTTATTAGTATGTTTGGGTTGTTTTCATGAGTCACATTTGCTGGACTTTATTTAAAACACATCAGGTTGCTAGTTTGGTAATTTTACAGCAGCCAATTTCTGTTCTGAGTGAAAAAAACCCCCAACCTTAACATTATCCAGCAATTTTATAATCTTGTTACACTGTAATGAGCATTTATGGATACTAGTTTTAATGAACCTTCTCCCAACCTTGCAATTGCATGCTCTCTTTTCTCCTATTCTGAAGCATCCCATAATGAAGATAGTTGTTATTACTCATTCCAAACAGCAGTGGGAAATAATTTCCAATATACTTGATACAGTTTAACCATTTGCAGCAAAAGAGAATGAGGGAGGCAGCATTCATACAAGCTGTTTCAAGGTGTGCTGTTTGTGGCTGGGGTAGAGTTAATGTTCTTCACAGTGACTGGTGTGAGTCTGTGTTTTGGATTTGTGCTGAACACAGAGTTGATGATATAAAGATTTTTTTTTTTAATTGCTGAATAGAATTTGCACAGAGCCAAGGCCTTTTCTGCTTTTCATGGCCACACTGTCAGGGGAGATGGGAGTGCCTGGGAGGCTGGGAGGAAACAAAGCCAGGACAGGTGACCCCAGCTGACCCAGACGGATATTCTAGACCATGGGACATCCTGCTCACTATATAAAATGATCATGCTCACTATATAAAGTGAGGTGAGGAGAAAAAAGGAAGAAGGAGAGACCATTTGAAGTGATGGAGTTTGTCGTCCCAAGTCACTATTACATGTGATGTATCCCTGCTGTCCTGGAGATGGCCGAACACCTGCCTGCCCATGGGAAGCAGTGAATTACTTCTTTGTTTTTCTTGGTTAATGTGTGGGGCTTTTGCTTTCACTATTAATCTGTGTGTATCTCAACCTGTGTGTTTTCCATCTTTTACCCTTCTGATTCTCTCCCAGATCCTGCTGGTGGGGCACTGAGCAGGCAGCTGTGGGGGACTTGGTGGCTGGTTGGGGTTAAACATTACAAGAGGTCTTCAGGTAATGTTTAGAGATATACAGTGCAACCACAAATTTGCATAAAAATGGTCTGAAAGTGGCAGTAATTTGAGCTCTCAGATCTGTGAGAATTCTGGCAGCTCAGAACTTGTGATCATTTCATCAGATTTCAGCAGCTGAGGGGCTTTTACCAGGCTGGTCTCAAATCAGTGGCAAGTGTTTATACCTGTGTTGTAAAGAACTTGCAAGGAGCTGAGCCACAATGATGCTCAATATTAGTGCAGTTTCCTCTTCCTGTTTTAAATAGGACAAACCCCACAGGGAAGAGTTATTTGAGCACAGACACCACCCATCCCATGCTTAAAAAAGCTAAATGGAAGATGCTATTGTTAAAGATCCCAGAAGCTGACAGTATGTGTTGGGATGGCTGTGCCCTGGAGAAGCCCTTAGTGATAAATTACTCCCTGAATATATCTTGTGCAGTTTCAAAGCACTTTGGGATCCTTCATGATAAGTGTTATTACATAAGGGTGAATATACCTCTGAGGTTTATGTCAGAACTCCTGGCAGTGCACCAAGTTACAGTGCTGCTGGCAGGCGTCATCTCAGTGCTCTTCTGCTGACAACAGAAAAATCCGGCCACTAAAAGCATGTCGGTCTCAAAAAGCTTTCTGCTAATTTATGTTCCTTACAGTAGCTGGATAGAGGAGGAAAGTTAATGGGCAAGTCTCTTCCACACAGATACGATACCTGCAGAGTTGACTTCTTTTTACCTGCCTCAGACAGAGCTTCTGAGTCAACTGAGGCAAAGGCCAGAAGACAGTCTGGTTCTCACACCATTGAGGGCCAATAGAATAAATAAACAAAGTTGATAAGAGGACTGGAGCACTTTCTGTATGAAAACAGGCTAAGAAAATTGGGACTGTTCAGCCTAAAGAAGAGAAGGTTGTGTGGGGACCTCATAGCAACTTTCCAGTATCTGAAAGTGGCCTACAGGGAACCCAGAGAGGGACTATTCATCAGGAACTGTAAGATACAAATTAGAAAATTTAGGTATAGGTATTGGGAAGAATTTTTTTACTCTGAGGATGGTGAGACGCTGACACTGGTTGCCCAGGGAGGTTGTGGCAGTGTTCAGTGTGGATAGGGCTTTGAGCAACCTGATCTAGTGGAAAGTGCACCTGCCCATTCCTATGTGGGGATAGATGAACTTTAAGGTCCTTCCAAATCCCTTAATATTCTATTATTTTGTAACTTTATTATTCTCATTGTCTTGTCCATAAGAAAATTGGAACTCCTTCTTGCAGACCAAGTAATACATCTCACGTATTGGTATGGGTACATCTCATATATTGGTATGGGAGTAGCTGCAGCATCTTTTAGCTGGGAAAACTGAGAAAGCAGTCATGGCTTGCTATTAAAACAAGTGATAATATGCTCCTGGGGATTTGCTTCCTAGGAAACCTGACTAGAATTTTTTGGCCTTTGTCACAGAAACTGGCAGCAACAGCCTTGGTGTTTTCAAGGGCTCTGAAAGCAGTGTAATCAATTGATTTGCATTGAAAAACTACATCGATTGAAGAGGATTTATCTAAAAAACCTGTGTAATTATGTTGTGCTTTAGGCATCAAATTGAACGTAGTGAAATCCAGGACTGCAAATGAAATGAATGTTCTTTCATTTTTGTAAGTTTCTTTCTAATGTTACTGAACTATGATTATTAAAAATTCGAAAATTCTTTATAAGTACACTGTACACCCAGTTCTAAAAAAAAAGGAAAAAAGAAAAAATTGAAAAAAATGTGCTAGAAGTAGTTATTATGTCAGGATGTCAGGGTAGCTGCTGCTGTTCTGGGGTTAAACTTCTAGGCTAGTTTTCTTTTTAAATTAATTGCATAAATTTTCAGTCCAATTAGTTAATCCATAAGAGAGCCACTAACTGCATCCTTAACCCCAACACACTCGAGGACCACCTCATGCAGAATGGGAAACAGAAGACTGATTACAGAACAAAGCAGGAATGAGGGTGCTAACCTCCAATGGCACTGAAAAAGATGTGCTCTCAGTATCTTGGAGTGATCTGCGATGATAGCCTGTTCCCTGATCCTCTGCTCCATATCCCAAAATGGTATTCCATCTTTAAGGCCTGTGGCTGGGGAAGCTTTGGGCTTTCTGTGGCCTTTCTCAAAGCCTCATTCCCCAGGTGTCCAGTTTGGTTTTATTTGGTTAGCTTGGATTTGTTAACCAAGGCAAAAGATTTTTCCCTTCCCTGGCCTGGGAGAACTTGTAACAGCAATCCTTCAGCAGCTTTTTGAGATGGACTGGACAGTTTGTTATTCTGAGACCAGACAAATGGGACCTGTGGGAGAGGAGTCACTCCATTCCGGCCCCACACCTTGAGAAGCTGAGCTGGGGAGACAAAGCACACCCAGAGGCTCCAGATAAGTCACTTCCTCTGCCTTTGAGAGGAGGCTGACTCCAGAGAGTCACCTCTGGATTATCATTTTATTACCAGATTATTAGCAGATTATCATCTGCTGCCTGAACTGCTCCATGAAGCTCCTGTTGATTGGGTTTTTTGCCTGAGAGAGATGCCGGTGCTGTCTTGTACCATGTCGTAAGCAGGCATTTTCCTAGGCATTTTGGGTTTTTGTTCTGGTGGGGGAAGGGGGGGGATGAAGGGGGACAGAGGGAAGGGGATAAGGTCTGGAAGTTTCATATCTATCAATTTTTTTTTTTTCCTCTTGCCTTGTGGACATTCTGTTGGTTAAGAAACTGCTGGGATTTTTTTTTTTTCTCACTTTCATCCATTAGTATTCATTTCCTACGGGTGGAAAAGCATTGTTAGAACTCTTTTAGAGGAGACAACTCATTACAGAGTGTCTTCTCCTAAATTTGTCTCAAAACTGAGACACTTAGGTATTCCCTGTTGTAAATATGAAGTTCAAAGCAGCTACAATGAGAATGAAGACAGGTTGGCACTTGCTAGATTACTTTGTGTAGGACTGGTGTTCAGAATGGAAAAGCCAGGTAGAAGATTCTGCAAAGGGAGAATGTGGAGGAAACATTGTGTTTGAGTCACTTATTAAATGTGAAAGAGGCAGAACTTGGAAAAAATTCTCCCATTTAGAGATGGTGTAATTGCTGGACCATCCTTCCTGTCTCAATATGTGTGCATCTTTATTCTCCTTTCAAGGAAACTGATTTTGTCAAACTGTATGCAAATATGTTTATAGTTTGCTAAAAAATAAATCCTCATCTATTATGTAAAAATCCACATCTAGATATTTCAGTTATAGTAAAATGCCTATTTCAGAACTGGAATTATTAATAGAAAAATCAGTGGTCTGGGTGTTGCATGTTCAGTCCTATCAGTCACAAACTGGTTTTGATTTCTTTCTTTAACTCCTGTAGTGGTCTAATATGAGGCTCTGACTTTATATAAGTCAATATAAATATGTTGGAAACAACTCAAAAATCAGTCATAAAATACCTCATCCATCAGTCACTTCAGGTGTGTGCTACATAGATGTTATATAAGATAGATAAAATTCCTCGATAACATAATGGAATTATGTTATGAATATACTAGCTATATACTTAGGGAATTAATGCTATTGATGCATAATAAGTATAGCTTTTAACCAATGTGAGCTATTCTACAGCCACTAGCAGCATGGGAGTTTTTACCAGTGTCCAGGTTCCCTCTCAGTGAAAATGTTGAAGCATATCTGCACTAGGCTCTGCTGTTCATCCCTGTCAGTGAAGGAAAACCAGCCCTCCTCTCCTGCAAAAGTCTGGGCTTCTAATACCCCCAAGGCCAGGGAGGACTGAGCTTCAGCCAGTGCTTGTGGAGACCTTTGGACCTGAGAGGTCTTCACATCCTGAGACCCTTCCTCAGCTTTCTCTGCAGTGACAGTGGTGGGAGCTCAGAGGGAGCCCAGCCAGAGGAACCCACATCTTTCATGCCTCCTTGCATTAAGCTGGACTTCCCACAACCATCCTAAAGGAAGCTGACATGCTTCTCACAACATGTCAGTGTCAAATCTACCAAGAAAGAAATCTACATGGGCAGAACAAGCAGAATCAGTTGCATTAGTCGAAGACCAGACACTGAAACATAAATGAATAATAAGGGAGCACGGAATTTACAGATGCCCTTCATAAGTCATAAGAAAATATTTTCTCTGGTAATTGTAAAATTTGCATTTATTAAAGAAAAAGAGATGCATCTAATGACTGTTCACAAATTGAGTTCCTGTTCCTTAAAAAGAGTCACCCATAAGGCAGTGTCACAGCAGTGCATTCATGTGCACAGATAAAAATGAAACTGCTGGCTGCATATGGGATTGCTGAATAAACTGATATCATAACCTCTTACAATATGGGGTAGATGTCTGCATTCAGTGCTCAGGCTAGGAAGATCAGGCCTTCATACTCTGAAAAACTTCCTGTTCAAGTTAATTAAAGTAGGAACTCTATAATAAACACTGAATTATCTGTGGTAGCTAATGCAAGAAGTTACATTGCCTCCAGTTAATTGAGAGAAAAAAAGATGTTTCTGCAATCTCATTCAGAATCTTTTAAAAGTGTCAAACAGGGTGTTATTGCTAGGGATAATTCCTTGTTTATCCACAAGTATAATATGTGGATATACTGCAACAGACTTTTAAATCGTTCTTTAAATTGCCTTGTCTCTCTTCAACTCTTTCTTCAGTATTCAATTACCAGTTCAAACATCATAAATGCTTTTGCTAACTAACTGTTTAAAGGCTCCTGATTTCATTAACCAAAAATTGAGTGCCATAAAAGTCTTAGATGGATATCAGGAAGATTAAAATCCTGTCTCATTTGCCAATCACAATTAATAGATCTATTAAGCATGAACTGTACCTTTCGGGGTTTCATCTGCATTGATTCCTCAGACAATGAAAATTCTATTTAAAGTATTTAATCAGACAGAAACAGGAACATCTATACTGATGTTTATTCTGAATGACTGGGAATACTAAAATTAAACACCAGGAGAAAATGTTGGACCAAAAACATTTGCTGTGACATTAGTGGGTTTATGTCAGAAAAGACTCAGATTTGAGACTCTTTTGTTACTTAATACCTTAAAGCAGTTTATATCATGTTTAGGTGCATCTACCTGCAGTTTCAGAGAACAAGTGAATCATAGAAAGTGATGGATGTCCTAGCTCCAGTCCTCTGAAAATGCCCCATTATCTACCTGTATCGATAATTTAGCAATGAGTCACCAGTAGTTCTGGATTTCCCTTCTCCAGAGACATTACTGAGCTAGGAGAAACTGCTGCAATCTGTACGTATATACATTACAGAAAAAAAAGAGCTTAGAAGGGAGGAGCTACCTCACTAAAAGAAATGTGCACTCTCAAAAAATTGTTTTCTCTCTGAAAATGTCACCTTCTCGCTATTTAGCCCCTGGTGGATCCATTTTTTACACTCCAATCCAGTTCATTAGAGTGGATATAAAAGACAGAAGAGTTTGAAAAGCATGAATGACATTAGCACCAAGAAGGATGGAAAGGTGATTTGATCATCGGCATAAAGGACTGTTAGCAAAAGGAGAAAATAATTTCTGAATTCTTTGCACATTGAAACCACAACCTGATCTTAAAATTTAAACTAGACCCCTACAACATTGTTTGGAGAAAATATATTTTCATGTCAGAACTACATTCCTTATTTTTCTGCCTGTTATTAAATGACTAACAATAAAACCTTTAACTGCAATGCCACCTGCAATTATGTCCATGGGACCAATTCCCTATTTCTTCAAGCTATGTTAAACAGAGGTAGGCACATTTCTGGGAATAAATTGAAAAGAAAAAAATAAAGAAGAAAGCAAGCAAAAAAGCAAGCAACAAGCAAGCAAGCAAGCAATTGTTTCTGTTGTTTTCTTTCTAGAAATCATGAAAAAAAAGGTATAGGAGATCCTTGGAGAGAAGAATCTTTTAAAGGAGCAGGAAACAATTTCATACAACACAAATAACCTCATTTCATTTGCTTAGCCCTGCTACAGTTCTATTCACAGCAGCTCTCTTTATACTAAGTTAGGGCAGCCTGAAGGTAGATACAATCCCCAAGGGGCTGACTGCGTGTATTTTATAGGGAACTGGGTCAGACACATCCTCTCTTATTTTGGCAATCCCTTTTGCCTGCTGTGCTGCCATGGGAGATTGTGTGTCTGGCATCCTGCCACTGAGATGCCCTTTTTCTTGGCATGAGGTTGTTAGGGCTGCCTTTTGGGGAAGAATGGCTGTGTATTCACAACGCTCATACTGTTCTGGAAAATTCAGCCCATAAAATAATTTTGTACCCCTGCTCTCTTACTATAGCCTGTAGGCACACTTGTGGACGGCAGGGAGAAGGAACTCTGCTGACTTGAGATATTCTAGAAACACGTGGTTTTATTGCAACGGTTGTGGATAAAAAAGGCTTTGCCTTCAGCCACCAGCCTCGGCTATACGGATGCCTCACAGAGAGAGGAAGAGAGAGAGGGGGTAGGAGGTAAGGGAAATAGCAGGGGTAAGGGAGGTAAAAGAGCTAAGAGAGCTAAGAGGGCTAAGAGATCTTGGGCAGGTAAGAGAGCGAGGACCTTATTACAATACATTATATCTCCTTTTGTGTTGAATATTTTAATTAACAGTGGCCAACCAGCAAAAGATACAAAACCTACAAACTTTGCATGCAGCCTATGAGAACTACTATATTACCATATCATCCTATATTCTAAACTCTAAGACTACTTTCATCTACTTTTTCCCTGATACCTTGGCAGGGTGGAGAGGGGCCGCATTCTTGGGTCCTTTTGTTTTCTATCCCTCAATCTAACTCCAGCTAATCACTGTCTTCCTGCCTGCCATGGTCACATCTCAAAGCTGGCTTTCATTTCTATTTCACTCTCAGGGTTTACATCTCCAGTATTTCTTGCCAGGCAATCACACCCGCAAGCCCTTCCTGTCCCATCTTTCCCAACAATTGCCATCCCATCTACAGACTGTGTTCAATTTGCTTTATATGAACCCTGCTTCTTTTACTATAGATTTTGTCATGCTGGAAAACCTGTGTGCAGCAACAATTTTATTTTAATTAAGTAGGCGTAATTCTAAAATAATACTGCTCTAACAATGATAACAATTTGGTCCATAGTTAAAAAAATCTACACAAAACCTTACTCCATTTGTGAATTGATTTGCATGGTAGATGAAGGATGAACAATACATGGTAATGGTATATCATATAATTCAAAAGTATCATAAAATACAAAACATTCCACCTGGTATTATTCAGCTATGAAATCAAATTACTGTCCCCCACCTTAATTCTTCGAAATAATTTTCATAAACATAGATAATACAGGGGAATGAGTCAAGTTTGTTCCTTCTGTTTTAGACAATAAATGTTCATATGTACTTAAGAAGTTGAAATGCCTTAATGGCTTTAAACCTATGAAAATAGGGTGATATAATCTTAAGAGTAATTTTCCTAGAGTTTTTATATTTTTACTTTTGAAACCTGAATTTTAATTGCTCTTGTCATCCTCATATTTCTCATTAAGAAGGCTGATTGGTAATAATCTCTGGAGCATCCAACATATGTTAATTGTGCTGCACATGAGAGTGAATGTAATTAGACACTGTCAGTCACATGCTCTGTCACCTCTTCTATGATATTTATCCACATAGGTGGACAGAATCATAGAGTCAGGACTGTAGAATCATAGAACATTGTTGGGTTGGAAGGACCTTTAAATGTCATCTGGCTCAACCCTCCTGATGTGTACAGGAGCATCTTCAGGTTTCTCAGTCCTGTCCCCCCACTTGAGTGTTTTCAAGGATGGGCATTTATCACCTTTCTGGGCAATCTGTTCCAGTGTTTCATCACACTCGTCATAAAAACTCTTTCTTATGTCTAGTTTTCAGTCAGTCTTCCTTTGTGCACTCATGGACTTGCTGCACAGCAGAAGCCCACGAGATTGGTCAGGCAGGACTTGCCCTTGGTGAAGCTGTGTTTGCTCTCTCAAACCACATCCCTGCTCTCCATGTGCCTTAGCACAACTTATAGGAGGATCTCTTCCATCATCTTCCCAGGCACAGAGCAGAGGCTGATGGGTTGGTAGTTTCCAAGGTCATCTTTCCATCCTTTTCCATCCATACCACAATAGTGGTATGTTTCTGCTTTTCTAGACATCAGGGATTCTGACTGTCCTGTCTTTTCAAATACCATGGAGAGTGGCTTGGCAATTACATCAGCCAAGTCCCTCAGTACTGTGGGATGACTCCTGCCAGTTTCCATAGACTTTCCTCAGGAGGTCTCAAACCTAAACATTTGTTACAGTGGGAGGGACTTTGGTCCCTCATTCTTTCTCTTGTGGTCTATCCAGCTGAGAGGTGTGGAAAGCAGCTTCCAGAGAAGATTGAGGCAAAAGGTTGTTGAGTACCTCAACCTTCTCCTCCACTCTTATTGGTTTTCCAGTTATGCTCATGAGGGGGAATTCATTCTTTTTAACCTTCCTTTTCTGGATGACATACCTGTAGGAGGCCCTTCTTATTCTTTCTGTCCCTTGCCAGCTTCATCTGCAGCTACACCTTGGGCTTCCCAACCCCATCCCTACAGAGCTAGGTAGCATCCATATACTGTTCCCAGGATATATGTTTCCACTGCTTTTTGTGTTTGCTTCTTGCTCTTTGGTGTTACTCAAAACAGATAATAGAAACCTTAGTTATGTCTCCTCAGGGGAAGACAGTAAAGTCCTTGACAATTCCCTTGGCATTCATTGATTTATAAATGCTGCACAGTGCACTACTCTATGTAAGAATATTGCTGATAGGCCCTTTTAAAGAAGGTTTTATGATGATCATTCTTAAATCTACTGTTTCTTAAGCTGAATTTATAAATGAATGCAAATCTCTTTTTATTTCTCTGATTCAGTGGGATGAAAATATACCAGAAAATGCTAAGCTGTGTTAAAAGGTAAGAATCCTGTGATGCTTTCCAATTAAGAGTCACCTTATAATTTGTCAAGAATCATTCATGAACATGCTTTAGGAACCATACAGAGGTACACACACTAAATAAATGGGATTTCACAGCAAATGTATACAAGAATAAATAGAGTGATGAAACTCAGGATGCTTTCTATTTCTCATGGGAGAAATGTGCAGCCTTTAACTGTGTGAGAGAAAAAAATTAGAAGTTAAAAATGACTGAATCATAGAATCGTTTATGTGGAAAAAACCCTTAAGATCAATGAGTAACACTCTAAACCTAATACTGCCAGTTCCACTGCTAAACCATGTCCCTGGCTGCCATGTCAACATATCTTTTAAATAACTCCAGGGATATTGACTGCAGCACTTCCCTGGGCAGCCTGTTACAATGCTTGACAACTCCAGGGAAGAATTTTTTCTTAATATTCAATCTAAGCCTCCCCTGGCACAACTGGAGGCTATTTCCTCTTGTCCTATTACTTTTTACCTGGGAGAAGAAACCAACCTCACTTGAATTCTGTAATCTTCTTTCAGTAGTTGTACAGAATGATAAGGTCTCCCCTGTGTCTCCTTTCTCCAGTCTTGACAATTCCAGCTCCCTTACCTGGTCCCCATGACTCACTGTCTAGACCCTTCACCACCTTCTTTGCTCTTTTCTGGATGCTCTCCAGCACCCCAATGTCTTGTACCATCAAAGATTCAGATGATTAATTCCTCATGGGGTTAACAGTAAAAAAGCTGCAAAAGTGACCTAAGTCAGCCAGAGAGCCAGGGACTCCTAGTGTGCTTCTTGGCATGGAGAGGAAGGTGTTAATGAAACAGTGTAAGACAGCAAGCTCTTCTGTCTGGGGAACTACTGAAAGCCTCCAATTTCTGGTTTACTCTGGTGTATGATAGAAGACCATTCCATAACACTGGGGTTTCAAGATGTCCTGCAGAGCCAGCAAGATGTTTCATTTATCACATATTCCAGATACTTGGTGTTTCTGCTGCTGTTCGGCCCATATCCAGTTTCTTTTGTAGAGTAAAATGCAATGCTTTCATTTCTATGCTTGTGAAAACAACTGGCTCATAGTGTGTTACTGTGGATATAGAAAACCAGTTCACACTGTGTTACTGTGGATATAGATAAGTGCTACATTGCATAGGATGGCAACCAATTTTTTTTTCCTGGAGGCAGAAAGTTTTACATCTTACAAAAATCCTCCTTTTGTTTGTACTGACCTCAGTGGACCTCAAAACACAAGCCTCTGGAGCAATCTGTGAGCATGCTGCTTAAAAAGGGTCTCTCATTGCCTTTCAAATGGGTCTGCTTCCTCTTTGGTATTGAGCTCATTATGTGCACAAGTGCTGTAACTTGATTTAGTTGGCTGCTGCTGACCTGCAGGTGAGTATCTGTTTTGTGAACACCAAGATAAACACAGGTGAAAGGTGCATAGTTGCTGAGTTGAAGCAGTTCTGCATATGTCCAGAAGATGCAGCCATGCATAAGAACAGGATAGTTGTTACCCTTTGTTTTCTAGAATGATGTAGAAAGATCAAGAGGTTTGAGTTAAGATAAGTCATTCAACATTAAATCCATATCCGCTGCACCAGACATTCATCTACTGTTTGCACTTAATTGTCACTGGACAGTTGTCAAATGCTTCACAGAATGCCAAGGAACCACTTGTTTCATAATTTGGGAACAATTAATGAATTCTGTAGTTGGCCCATGCTCTGGAGAGCTATGATTTAATGTCATATGATAATCCAGTTCCATTTGATTTACTCACAAGGTAGATATTTTTGTGAATGTTACTATGTGGGGAGTGAAAAACTTGTGGCCATAATATATATGTTATATATGTTATAACCACCAAATCCAATCACTGGTCAGTAAGATGTTTGAATGATGAATTCCTTACCTTCCATGCAGCATTAGACGCGTTTTCACACCTGAGCCATTTCATAAAGAGAGGGCATTGTTATTGACATTGTAAAATAAACTATCCCACCTCCTGTGATTTGCCTCTCATCATCCTCTTCCCTTACTGGTTAAGTAGTCAATTGTTTGAGTCATTAGCCAGTCCAGTCTTTCCCAAATGGTCAGGTTGCATTATTTTTTTGAGCTAAGACTGCCATTATTGTGAACAAAAAAGGTTTTTACTTAGAAGTATGTGGCTATATTTGCTTTTGAAAGACTGAGTTTATGATTGCATTTATTTCCACCTACTGGATCACAATTGAAATTGACAGAATTTCTCAGTCTCATCCTTTAAATCAAAGACAGAAAATACTCTCCTCATTTATAACCCATGCTTTCAACTAGATAACAGGTGAAATACCATTAAAAGATAAATTACCATATTTCAGTTTGAGAATTCAAACTGGAGATCACAAAATTATGGGCTACAATGGCAAATTTAGACTATCTTCTTTTTTTTGAATGCTGCAATTTGCATTCTAATTCTAATTTTTATCCTGTATGGAAGACAAAGAAAAAGTTGAGGATTACTTTTAATCCTGTTGTCTTAAGCTGCCTCTTCAGTTCCCCTGGCACTGAGCCTAGATGATGCCAGTCACCCCCCACCCCCGGGCAGCTGGATTGTTAAATTCCAATTTATGCCCTTTAGCCACTGAGCTTTTCAAAATTAATTTGAATATGTCAGAATGATGAATTAATTAGCTCAGTTCAGACCTCAGGTCCATGGAAATTGTGGGGCCAGAATGCTTTGGAAAATACGAAAATCAGGAAATTATAGGATTTCTTTGGATCTGTTCCTTCTTATAGCAGCCACCATGAGACAGATGCCCAAAGAGTCTACTAATATCCAGCAGGAGATATATATATATGTTTGGGCACAGGGATTTCTGTGAGTCGTGTTTGCAAAGCCAGCCCAAGTTAAATGGTGCTGTGCTTCTAGCAAGACATTTGAGCTCAGGATTGCACCAGAGGTATTCACAATGTTGTTAGACACCATGAGAGCCCTTGGAATAAGGGAGCTTGGCCAAGAGCTGAAAATGTCTGTGCAGAATCACTCAGGCAAATACAGGTTCACATATTTTTGGGCTGGCTAAATGTTTCTATTTGCCTCTGCTAATCATCTCCCTGGTGCCTGAACTGGCTTTGCTCCCAGGAAAAGTGTGGAGTCATTGCTGCACCCTAGCTCTCAGTGTTGGAAACCAAGTGCTCTGCATGGAAAAAAGGGGGAATTAACTGCATTTAAACAATTCAGATCAAATTACTATGAAGGCACCTGTGAGAGAAGTGACATCTTGATGTGTTTCACCTCTGATGTTCTTTATTAGTAAGGGGGTTAGAAATCCAAATCCTATGTTGATACAATTACAGTCTCAGACTAAATTAATGTTCTGAACTCTGCTAAGCTTTGACACACCTTAAATGCAATACAGACTTTTCTCTGTAACATCCATGTCCTTTTGATTGCTGGGAAAATTAAGTTTCCTTTACTAGCTTTACTGTCTTGGTCACAAGATGTCTTGCTAAACACTTTCTATTTTCTGCAGCTTTCTTAGAAGAGGAAGCATATTTACTCCTGGCCAAAAACTAAAATTATGCATAGAGAGATCTTGAGAGCATTAAAATATGGGCGGTTTGCACTTTGTCTTCATGAAGATAGGTCAGTCTTTCCTTTGTTCCTGGCCCCTTGTTCTTCCTGCTCTTTATAGACTAGAAGAGTGGGAGCATACAATTGCATGATCTCTGTCTCTTTTTAAAAAGCACCTTGGTACTTTGGTTAACATCTTGAAATTGAAATGTCCACATGTCTTGGGCACCCCTTTGATCATAACACTTCTTTCTGTCCAGCTCACAGGGGAAAGTTACTCCTGCTGTAACTGTAGATGATGATAAACTAGAAGTGAAAGTTGACTCAGACTCTCTACACCCGTTTTGCTTTGTGGTGAACACAGTTCAGGTGACTTTTGTCACAAGGATTTGTCATGGCCATTCACACAGAAAATGGGTGTCCTCGGAAGGCTTTTGCTACTTTACTAAATCCATTTTCAGCTGCCTTACCTCTCCTTTCCGACAGAGGTGACCTGCGTATATTGTCAGAAGAAAGAAATAGAGGTTGAACCTACAGAAGTATTCTCTGAGATACAAGAGCATAGTTTACCTATGCAGAATCTCACTCAGTAATTGCTGGACAAAGTATGAGTCTGGCTTTATTGAAGCAAAGTGAATGGAACTCTGGGAACTAGTTCTACAATAAAGCTCAGATATTGGAAAATAATAGCTCATTCAGGCTATTTCAATGAATGCCACATATTTCTGTGAGGATTCCTGGTAGAAACATTTGATAAGATCATGTTAATGCACATAGGAATGAGTACGACTGTGATATTAAGTCTAAAGGATTATATTTATTTAGCAGTGAAAGAACAAAACAGGTTTCCAATATTGATGCTGCCATAACACCAAATGCTGTTCTAAGAGCTCTTCTTTCTGTATTTAGATCATTCTTGTCTTCTCCTCTGGGTGCAATTTTCAAAGCATAGTATGTGAATGGACAGATTTCCTCTTAAATTACTGGCAAAACTCCCCCATACTTCAGTGGAAAGAAGATATTGGTATTTTTAAAATGGTAACTTTTTCCTATTTCAAGTATCCCATGTGGTATTCTGCCAATCATTGCAATACAGATACACTGAGCTTTTCAACAGATGGTGAGTCACCAAAACTTAGCAAACCAAGCCAGAAGAACACAAAGAATTTATATAGTAGTTTTTATTATAGTTCTTGAAGTCCTTTGTAAACATGGGTTAGTTTATTCTATCTCTTTCAAGAAATGCAGTCCAAAGTAAAATAACCAAGGCAAGTATTAAGATCATAGCAGGAACTGACATGAAGTAGCACTAAGGCTGAGTTCTACCATATGTTTCATGGGGTATGAAGACATTATTCCATGTTATCCATAGCTCGGCATTAACTATGTCTTGGTGCTTTCTCTTCCATTTAAATTCAGTTAGATGTAGGAGTAAATAGAAAGAAAAGACCCAGACTGTCTCTGTGTTTTTCAATGAAACCCAATATATTCAGACCATTTGTGGAACACAAGCAAAGATTTTTAAAGTAACAAACCAGTTGGAGTTTTGCCTATATAAAGAGCATGAGACAGTCCCAATCTGTGAATGCTTCCACCAGGCTTGCATTAGCTTTTCAGTAGGAATTAATTTGACAAAATCTTCTTTTTATAACCAAAGTAATCAGAACAAAAAAGAAGTTCTGCAAGTGCTCCCCTCTGTGCTCACTCACTCGAATAAAAACCCCTGTTGTCATAAAAAGTACACCAAAAATACAGAAATACTTTTTAATGAACTAGTTCTTGTGGCAGCATGAAATCTGGGATTAGATATACAGTGCTATTAGTCTCATTTGTGTCTATCTAGTCAGTTTTGTGTTACTTTATCTAATTTTCATAAATGTTTAAGCTGGTAATATGAATGATTCCTCTTGTCTCCCGTAGTGCTCTGAGAAGTGACAAAACCCCCCAAACTTAACATCCGACACTGATTTGCAATCAAGCTCCACCGTTTCAAATTGCATCATGTGATTTTGCCTAATGGTGATAAAGAGCTCCAGGAATTGGATAATGTTGAGGATTATTTGTCACAGTGATCAGCTGTTGGGAAACGCTCAAAATAGTTACAAATGGGTTGGTGTGATTTACTAGGGAAGGCACTAGTTTTCTACCATGTGTTTCTGGTATCTTGTGTTATACCTAGTCCTATTTTTGTTTGCATTATGAAGCATGAGCAAAGCTTAGAAGACAGGATGGTGTTTTGAAAATCAAAAGGTGAAAGTAGCCTCTACAGTGGCTACAGATCAGCCCTTGGTTACAGTAATTCTCATCCCAAAACTTAGTACTGCATACAGCACTGCTAACTGAATGTATAATCTGTACATATATGAAAAAAAAAAATCTTAGACTTTTTTTTTTGTTTGTTTTGTTTTGTTTTGTTTTTTGGTGGGATGGAGTACTATGTTGATCTTAGAATTAGGCAGTGCGAGGAAGGGCTTTACAGAGCTAATATTATTCCTCACAAGTTGTGCACAGACTTAGAGTAATGCTCATGAAAGCCCTTGGGCTTCATCCAAATTCAGTTTTATAAGACTATTTTGGCCTGATTTTGTGAGTATAATATAATTTCTAGCTGTTGTCTTTTTTTTTTCCCAGTCCAAATTAACATGCAGCACTAATGCTACCTGCTTACATTTCAAGATTTCAGCACTAAATCCCTAGAATATTTGGTTTTGAAAAATTCAAAACAACATCAATATTTTTTTAATGCTATTTAAAGAATGAATGTGTTTCCTGACCAGAAACCATTACACTGCCTGCTATGTGACATATTTGTCCTCAAATTTCCCTAGCACTTAGGGTAGTGAGGACCAGGAGTTGTTTTGATGCATTTTTTTGGGGATCCCTGTAGGATCATGTTGTGACATTAATGTCACACAAAGGAAGCATAATGCAACTCTCTTTGATCTACGGCTAATGTAGAACAAGCAGCAATATTTTTTGATAAAATCTGAAAAAATTTATCAAAAAATAAGAACACAAATTTATATTTTCCCCAGTATTGTCACAGGATTTCTTACATTCTGATTTTGATCTGAACAATATATTTTGGAAGCATCTTTTCCTGATTGTTGCTTTTCCAAAGACTTGTTAAGTAGAGGTACAGAACTTAATTACCACTGCCAGACTGCTGTTCTGTCTTTCACAAAGCTTTGCTAGTGATGTTTTCTCATGGATTTTGAATCAGGTGCTTCCTCATTCAAATACAAGATTACATTATTCCCTCTGGACTTTTTTTCTCCCAGGCCAACTGCCTGGCAGGCTTTCATCTGGAAATTCTTGTCACTGCTTTTCTAAATCCTCCCTCTGACTACAAAGATTTAAGATACTGTCTCATCAGTATGCAGATGTACTTCACTAGTTTTGTTTGGATATTTTCTAACCACCTACTAATTATTTTCCTGTTTAAGACACACCTGATCAGAATATAACTGAACTGAAAACCAAAAATCTGAAAAATTTGTTGGCTGCAAACTTTTTGCTTTCCAAGAAAACAGAAGTGATGTATTTTGAAAACATTTCTGTTTTGCACTTCCCCTTTGCATCTGATGTTGCAGATGTCACTTTCAAACTTGGCATTTCTTGTAGCCACCAGCCAGCTGTTCTGCCCGTTTTACTTGGGACTGTGTGATGGGAGGGAGGCTGGGAGGGAGGGAGGGAGGCACACTCACTGGTCATCTGCTTCTTTTGTTCTGGTTTCTAGAACCGATGCTTCTATTGGAATTTCTCCAATAGACCTCTCATACATGGTAAAATCACCATGTAGTTCCACAGTTACTTTTTATAGAGATTAAAGAACAACAACAATTCATTTTTTAACATTAGTGAGGATAGAATCTGTCACAGCATGAGGTGTGTCTTGTTTTTTATATAAATTTTAGATTCCCAGCACAAATGAAAACAAACTAATCTTCTTCTGAAAAGTCATTCTTGAATTTTTCATCACCTCCCTGAATTGCTACTTTGCATGGAAACTTTTTATTTATTTTCTAAATTTTGAGGCGAACTTGCTGCAAAGGACAGGAATTTTCTCTCCTGTAGAGAGCGTTTCTTTTTTAAAAATCTGAATGCTTTTTCTCATGCTCAACATGTCCTACCACCATACCATTTCAAAGAACTACATGACAATATCTTGGTACCTACAAATACATTTCCTATACCAGTCACTGCCTCCACATGCAGTCTCTCTCCTTTGCTCCACCCTAAAATGAGGGCCTTAGGAAGAGAAAAAGATTTTTTTTTTCTTTTTGTTTTCTTAAGGATAGCAGTGACAAAAGCAGGTTTAGGCATTTGCGATGAACATAAAACTGAAACTCTTTGTAGAACCCACCTAATACAACAATCACTTCCAAATCACTGAAAGAAAATAAGTAATTCCTTGATAAAGTTTTCTGTGTTCTGACTAGCCAGCACTCTTAAAACAGGGTTCAGGAAACATGTATACCAATTTTTCAATACATATATCTCACAAAGACAAAAGTATAGATTAATTCCACTCATTTTGGTAGCATTGCTGCATTTTTATGGAATAATCAGCACACTTTGGTGCCTTAGTCTATGAGCGTGCTGACCAGACCGTTTTGCAGTAACTGTCTCTTTTAACATCCTGCTTCCAGATTGCTGGTGTGGCATTGCATGCCAAACTGTGCAACATTTTTCCTTGGGTAAGCTACAGTAAAGAGCCCTTTGAGATAATTTTTGCAGACAGTTTGTCATTCTGCAGCAAGAAGAGAAATGGTGGACATGAGGCATGAAAACAGTGTGTATGCTAAAGAAAGCAAACCCATAAGCCTGGAGATGCAGTGAAAAAAGGTGGAGAACCACTCCAGCCAGTACAGGAGGAAGCTTTTGTTCCTGTATGAATGAGCTTTCTTGTGTGCCTATGGGATGGAGATGTTTACTGAGCTCCCTGACTGGACTTTGCAGCAATGTTTGAGGCTTTGTAGCCCAGGTCACCGAACAGATGGAAGATAAAACTGATGAGCTGCGAAATACAAAATAAAGTAAGGATGCAATGATGCATTAAGCATGGGCAAAACTTACAATCAACAGTACTGGTGATATGCAAAAGCAGTAAGATAAAGCAACAGACAACTGGAACATTGCTGAGTTACCTTGCCATGCTGACATCACC
The DNA here is from genome assembly GCA_013397095.1 of Sterrhoptilus dennistouni. Classification (NCBI taxonomy): domain Eukaryota; kingdom Metazoa; phylum Chordata; class Aves; order Passeriformes; family Zosteropidae; genus Sterrhoptilus; species Sterrhoptilus dennistouni. Next base: position 11,808 of record VWZU01003074.1, on the reverse strand, counting down.
TTCATCATGATAGGGTTATGTCTCAAACAGCTTCTCATTTTCTAACTCTCAGCAGTTGATGGGAAAAGGTAGTGGCTTGTTTAAAAATGTTGTACTGTGGAAACCTCTTGACTAAAATCCTTTCAACAGATCTTCCTGTTTCTCATTCACTCATTGTGAGAGAGAGTTGCCATGATGGACCATGACCAATCATTTAAAAAGCTGCTGACAGATGTAAGGAAATCCATGTGGGCACTGGGCTACTTGGTGTTGGTAAAAAATGAGTTGGTGTATAAGGCCAACTCAGCCTCTGTATCATCGTCATATTTATAGCTTCATTGAATGGAACAGACAAACAAGGATTTCAGCATGAAATTATCGTTTCCCTACTATAATATTCTCAGTCTTCCTCTGCAAAAGAGAGATTTGATACAGGATGATAATTGACAAGCCTTGTCAAGCACGGGAAGGATTTCTTAAATACTTTAAAAGACTTTATATCATGTGGATTTTATGTGTTTTCATTTGCAAGCATGGGATTTTTTACTGCTATCATTCACACAGCATAGCTGAAAATTATGTGTGGACTGTGACTGCTCAATATGATTCTTCATGTGAGTGAAGAAGGAAGAATTTTGTCCTTCTGATCCATACATATCTAGTCATAGGCTTTGCTTCAAAGATACCATAGTTCAAGGAGAGGAAGATCAGCACACATTTCTGGAAACAGCTTTGAAATTCTGGTTATAGTACATTTGTTAGGACTTGCATGAATCTCACTTTTCCTGCTGTTCATTAATGCCAGCAACAATAATGTACTGTCAAAAGAAATTACTGGACTTCTGTTGCTCGAATAATTTATATCTGCAGCCAGTCCAAATTTTAGTCAAAACATTTTGTACTAAAATATTTCCTTAATTGAAATCTACATGGGTTTTTTAGAACAGTCCAGTTCTTCTAAAATAAGTAGTGGAAATGTTTTTCTTTTATTTCCATATAACTTTATTTCCATATAACCTCTTTCTTAGTGATATAAATAGTGTAGTATACCCAGATCTTTTTATAAGTATATTGTGTAAAGGATGAGATATTCAGTTCATTCATTTCCCACATTCTGTCCCCAGAAATACCATCATCATCATGATCATCAATCATCCTCATCATCACTATCATCATCATCTCAATAATAATGTTCCTTTTAAAATAGTAATGTCTACTTAGTAATAGCATACCCCTAATTTGTAGTAAATATACTCCATGATGTGAGTTTTTTTGATCAGTCTGTACAATGACAAGCCTACTGACTATCACCTTTCCCAGAGAGCCTTCAGGCTTGCTGGGCTCTGTCGTGATATGGTGAAGTTTTAGGCAGGTGAAGCATGCTTAATTATGGAAAAGGAGCGACTCACAATTGGTGGTAAAGAAGGTGTTTATTCAGGGCAGATGCCCAGGTGTTCCAGGATGGAGTGTGTGTCCGAGAGTGAGGGACCAGAGAGTGATTTTTGGGTCTGTCTTGCTCTGATGAACGGGGTGGAACTAAATGCAAATTAAGGGGAGTGACCCAAAAAGAGGGGATGGGATGTTACCTGAGGCCTGTCTGGCCATCTGGCCTGCTAGAGCCATCAAGATATGATACAATAGATTCTTAACGACTGAAGCCAGGGCTATCAGAGACATACAATGGGCTAGCCTGGGCCTATTATGTGACTTAATGACTGTAATCAAGAGAAGCAGGGATGTGGGGGCGTAGGAACGAAACCTTACAAAACCTTAATAACAAAAATTATACAAAAATTAAAAACCCCAATTCCACACCACTACAACCGACAACACATGGAGTCCACCTGGCTCAAAGGGGAAAATAGACCTTAGTTGAGGAGTTAGACCTTGTTAAGAGACCTTTAAATCAAATTTGAGATGGGATAGGAAGATAGCCAGGCTCAAAGAGATGAAGAGAGAGCTATTGTGACCACTCCAGTAGTAAAAGGAGCCTTAAGAGGACACACCTCAATCAGGAACAGGCATTCAAAGATGTAACACAACAAGATTATGGGGGAATGCCTTTGCAATCCTACTGGGATATTGACACAATCAAATGTGTCAATCAACACTTGCATATGGGGAACAAACCGGAGGAGCTATAGATCTGTGTGCAGTCACTGGGTTTTGATCTCAGTGCCATTACAGAGACATGGTGGGATAGCTCACATGACTGGAATATTATCAAGAAGGACTACAAGCTGCTTAGGAAAGGCAGACCAGGAAGGCACTGTGATGGATTTGACCTCTCTGTGAGACAATACTCGGATTGCATTGAGTTCTCTCTTGGTGAGAATGATGAGTGAATTGAGAGCTAAGATTCTAGGATGAAAAGACAGGCTAATAAGGGTGACACTGCTGTGGGTGTTTGTTGCAGGACACCTGACCAGGAGGAAGAAGTGGATGTGGTCTTAAACAGGCAGTTGGAAGCAGTCCCACAGTTACAGGGTCAGGTTCTTGTGGGCGTCTTTATCTACCTGGACATCTGCTGGAGAAGCAACACAGCAAAACACAAAAAAGGCCTGAAGGGTCCTGGAAAGGATTGGTGATAACTTTCTGTCACAGATAGTGGAGGATCCCACAAGGAATGGTGTTCTGATTCTCCTAGTACTAACAAGGTAACCGGACCTTGTTGGAAATGTAGAAATTGGGTGCAGCCTTGGCCTCAGTGACCATGAGATTGTGGAATTCAGTATCAGATGTGGAGGAAGTAGAGCAGCAAATAAGATTGCAACCATGGGCTTAAGGAGAGGTAATTTTAGCCTCTTTAGGGATCTTTTTGAAAGAATCCCATGGGAACATCCCTGCAGAGGAGATAGGTCTGAGACACTAGGTTGGTATTCCAGGATCACTTCCTCCAGGCTCAAGAACAAGAACAAGAAATCTGGCAAAAAGGGCAAGGAACCTACATGTACAAATAAAGAAATCCCATCATTACTCAGATGTAGGCAGGAATTAAACAGAAGATAGAACCAGGGTCAGGACACTTGGAATGAACATTGAGAGATTGTCAGAATAAATTGAAATAAGATAGTGATGGCCAAAACCTATCTGGAATTAAAGCTTACCAAAGATTCCAAGGACAGCTAGAAGTGTCCCTTCAAATGCATTGATATCCAAAGGAAAACAAAGGATAGTGTGGGCTCATTGGTAAATGAAGAGAGGACTCTGCTAAGAGAGGAAGCAGAGAAGGCAGAAGGATGCCTTTGCATCAGTTTGCACTGACAGGACCAAGCCTCAGAGATCCCTGAGCCAGGAGACCAGGGTAATGAAATGCTGAGAGGAAGACTTCCCCTTAGTCAAGGAGGATTGGGCCTGAGAACACCTGGGAAAATTTGACATCCTCAAGTCCATGAGCCCTGATGGGATGAGGGAGTGCTGAGCCCACAGTGCTGAGGGAGCCTGCTCGTGATCACCTTTGAAAGGCCATGAAGATCAGGAGAGGTACTGAGGACTTGAAGAAAGGAAATGTCACCCCAGTTTTCAAAATGGATGACAAATAGGACCCAGGAAACTACGGGCCAGTCAGCCCCATCTTGATCCCTGGGAAGGTGATGGAGCACCTCATTCTGGAGGCCATCTCTGTCCAAATGGATGAGAAGATGGTAATCAGGAGTAGTCAGCATGGGTTCACTAAAGGTAATCAGGTGTTTGGCCAACCTGATTGCCTTCTACAATGACATAGTTACCAGGATGGATGAGGTGACAGCAGTGGGTATTTTCTGCCTCAGCTTCAGCAAGGTTTTGGACACTGTCACAAGATCCTCATAGACAAACTCAGGAAGTGTGGAACTGTCTGAATGACAGACCCCAGAGGCTCCTAATCAGTGGCACAGGTCTACCTGGGGGCCTGTCACTAACAGCATTCCTCAAGGTTCACTACTATGCCCAGTATTGCTTAACTTATTTGCTGAGGACACAGAGCTGGGAGCAGGGTCCTGTACCCTGGGGTGCTGTGTAGCCCTTCAGAAGGACCTCAATAGGCTGGAGAGATGGGCAGAGAGGTACTGTCTGAAACTCAATAAAGGCAAGTGCAGAGTCTTACATCTGGGAAGGAATAACCCAATGCACCTGTACAGACTTGGGGCTGACCCACACATTTTCCTTTACAAGATGTTATGCCTGCCCTATGGTAGCTTTAAGTTGCTGTAGGATAGTGCAGATGGATATGAAATTGTTGTCTGGAAAACATAAGTGAAAATTTTCTTTCTCACATCAGGAATCCAGCACAGTATTTTCCTGATGAATTATTTATTTCCATTTGAGGAAGATTTCCTGGTATAGAAAAAACTACTTTAGTCCAATTGAATGATTGGAAGATTATTATAAACTCCTTCATTGTTTAACTGTTGTCAACAAAAGGTTTTCTACACCTGATTTTTCTGGAAATCAACTAAAGGGAACTTAAACCACAAAAGAAAGGCAGGGATGTGACAGGATGTGTTGACTTACTCATGGAAGTCTTTAATTGAGCAGTGAAATGACATGTTTGGAAATACTGGCAGATCTGCACAATGTATAAGGAGTAGTCAACTTCCAGAAAAACATTGGTTATGATTACTTACTAAAGTTAACCAGCAAAAAAACAGACTGTGGTCAAAGAAACACTATAAAGTAAACCACAGCTAACTAACCAGTTCTCCACAATGTATGTGCTCTCTGAGTCACAGGATCATTACCAGCTCTAGGACATTGCCTGGACAGATAAGAGAGACTGTGATGATTGACAGACACCACATATGGCAAGTTTGCAAGTCCACAGCAATCATTCTAAAGACTATGAAATGACTTCTTGATGTTTAATGTTGATTTAGCACTGGAACTGTAAGGATATATTGCAAAACTACAGCTAAAAAAGTATGTGACTTAAGGTATGAGTCTCATGCTAACAACTAAGCTCCAAGTGACCTCAATGTCCTTCTCTCTAAATTTATGTCTGCATCACATACTTAAGAGCTACTTGAAATGTTTCAAATCCTAAATAGTCTTTTCTGCTTGAAATAGTTGTCACCAAAATAGGGATTTTATTAAGTAAAACTTAGTCACAGAAAGTATTTTTATTGGGTGTGGAAAGAGGATTTGTATGTAACTTACATTGGTCTTTGTCAGCGTCTTTCCTGTCCCACTTTTTTACCTTTCTGGCAATTAAA
>VWZU01003069.1:399207-440708 GCA_013397095.1 Sterrhoptilus dennistouni | reverse complement strand
GGCTGCGGCGGGGTCTGGGCGTCCTTCTGCCCCCTCACCCCGCAGGCAGCGTGGGCATCATAACAAATGGGAAGTATTTACTCAGAGGAATTTAAAAACCAAAAAACCAACCCAACCTGAAAAAACCCCAACCCTCCCCCCCACTTTTTTATTTTTTATTTTTTTTTTAATTGCGGAAAAACTCCACAACCCCCACAAAACAAATCAAAAGTATGGCTCTCCTCACCATTCAGTCCTTTCACCGCCACGTCTGTGACTGAATTTATGTGTAAATGATGGTAAAAGCATCATTGTAAAAAGCAGGGGGTTGTGTTAAATTCGGTCAGCATGAATTTAATGCTGCTATGGTTAAACACTTCTGTGGCTGCTTATGCAATGATTTATCAACACTGCTAGTCTTCAGCTACTACCTGAAGGGAGATAATATGTAAAGAAACATCCATGTAAAAGTATGGTGAAACATTTACATCCAATTACATTTCAAACAGGGAGATCCTACTTTATTTGAAGTTCCAAAATATTAATCATATGAAAGTGTTGAGTTTATAAAAGCACAATGAAAGGTGTCAGTGTTTGTTTTCTATTTCTTTTTTATATATTTCATATATCAAAATATAATTTTGCAATATAATTTTGTATGGTAACAAGTGTTTTAAAGTAGTATTAGGCTAAACCTCCTTTTTTCTTTTCTTTTTTTTTAAATAACTACCACTAATGATTACATATTAAAAGGATTAGGGTTTGCAGAAACAATTGCTGAATTGAGTTTATTCAAATAGTACTCCTCTAAGGTAAGTTAGAGGAGTAGTTAGGTAGTTGACATGCTAATCCACATTCTGTTCCTCACTGTGTCTGTGCTGACTTCAGTGGAATGACATCAGTAATGAATACCACTCATTATTTTTGGTTTTTTGGGGGGGTTTATAACATACATAGTTCTCTAGTTAAGAGAGAATAAGCAAGAGTGTTGGTTTTTGTAGGTTATATTTATTTTCTAGCACCTGTTTATGAATTATGAAAATACTTGTTTTTATCTATTTGGCTCATTTGCATATACTGTCTGACAGTTTTTTGCTTCTTTCAGAAGCTGTGGATCCTCTACTCAAAACTGTGGCATTTTTGGGCACCCATCTGCTGGCTAGTGAATTATTTCAAGTGGGACTCCATTTTTTTAAATAAATGGTAGTCTTGTGATTTGGAGCCCCAGGCAACTAGGAAACCATACATATTTTATGGGGGAAATAAAAATTTTTCTTTATTGATAAGCACGTCAGGAGTCTATCTCTGGAATCCACAGAGGCATATTGATTGACAGTTCCTCTTCAGCTGTTTACTGATAATGATTCTTATCAAGACAGAAGAGGAAGTAAACAGGAAGCAGAGAAAGGAAGGAGGCACAGTTTTGGTAGTTCTGTGTATCCCTCCGAGGTTCTGTTCATTCCATCAAAGAGGACCTGCTGATGGTTTCCATGGCTGCACTGCTGTGTTTGCCTTCTGCAGCATTCAATAACACCTAACTTTCCTGTGTTCTTCTAATTGCTTCCCACTGGAGAATATTTCCAGGCTTTTGCTTGTTTAAAGTCAGGTTCTATCCCTGGCTTTAAGTCTTCTCAAACTGATTACTGCAATGTTTTTTCATTAAAATGCATGATCTGATGAAAGAGGCTGGTACAAAGGAAACAGAGTAGCAGAAGTCTGACTGGTGTTGGGCTGTGGAAATGCAAATTCCTGCACATTTTCTGTGTTACACTTTCCAACTGTCAAACTATTGCACTAGATCAGATGTTTGCAATTACATAAAATGAAATCTGCAGCTTAAAGATTTCTTGAAAAACATCAAACTCCTGGTAAACAAACCTAAGTTATGAATTTAATATTTACATGCACTCCTTCTGCCAGAATAATATAAGGAGGACTAAACATTTATATTTATTGTTACTTTCAATGCAGCCTTACCTTACAATCTCTTACAACTAGGATATATGAAATATGTTCCTCCAAAATTTTGTCTTTCAATTGTCTGTGTGACTGTGGGTACATGTATTACTTCCTCCAATCATTAGAATATACTTCTGCTTTGGGAGTAATATTTTTAAAAAGCGAGAAGGTCTGGAAGACTTTGTCTCCCTAGGGATCATGGGTTTTGTGATTCCTAATGTGATTATTTCAGGATCTTGTCACAGAGCTCTGACAAAATGCTTAATAAAAAATCTATTATTTTTTTACATAAAATAAATATTCCCATATTGCTCCTGTGATTGCTACAGTTGTAGCTGTACCACATTGCAACAAGTTTAAATTTCTTTTACTCTGGATTTAAATTCTGAAAAGTTCTATGACTCTATTTACAAATGGTATAAGGGTACTGAATAGTACTTGTTGGGTTGTTTTGGATTTTTTTTTTCTAATTTAAATAGAGAATTTTGTGGCATTTATTGATCCCTAAGTTGTCCTTACTTTCTACAGAAAAGAAGCCCCAAATTCTTCCACTTCCTACCCCTAGCTTTGCTCAGTTATTCAAGGAGTAGAAACACTTTCTAAGGAGACAGAAAGGCAAAGATATCTTCAGGAGATATTTGGAAAGGAGCTTAATTATGAGCGTCCCACCAAGTTCCCTCATTTTCAGTGGGTGTGCTACAAGAGGGGTTCAGCCTTTGCTATGTTGCCATTTAGCACATCTCTGTTCATTTTGCACCAGACAGCTTTGTCTGGGTAAATTTGAGATTTGTTACCCTCTTCAGACATTTTGTTCCTTCTTAGAGGCATGCAGAATGGGGCTTGACTAGGCATTCTTTCTATGACATGAGAGCATCAGGTTTGTGGCAGAATCACTAGAGGGATTTGCCTGAAGGAAACCTTTCTCTGCAGGATTTTTGAGAATAATTTAGGATGGAGGGTTTGAAAAATAAACAAGGGAAAGGTTAATACTAATATTAAATAGTTTTTCTAGAGGGGCTGTGAGCTTTCTGCATTTCTTATCGAAAAAGCATTTGTCTAAGCTAGTAATTCAGCATGCTGAGGAATGAAGTATTCAGGATTTTTATTTCAGCTTTGCTGAAATGTCTGCATTTTAAGTACTCTAGTTAATTGCTCAATTGGAAATTATGCAGGAAATATAGTGCATTGAAGGAGAGAACCCCAAAATGCACTGCTCACCTATTCCAAGCTAGTGGGGAACAGGACCTAAAAGAAACTCAGATCTTGGTCAAAATTGTGTTAGGGTTTCAACTTTAAAGTACTTGAATGGAATGAGTTAAGAGTAAGAATTAATTGAGGGTTTAGAAAAAGGTAAAATTTTATGAGAAAGCATCAAAAATATAATTGTTTTCTAATTTAACTACTCCTGATTTATCTTGGATGCCTTGTGTATGAAGGACAGTACAACAATGCATTAGTTTGCTGGGAGCTCAGTGCTTTCTTATCAGCACTGCCAGCAGTCTCCCTGAGCAGGTGTGGAGAAATTACACAGCATGTCTATGCCTCATTTTCTCAACTGTAAAATTGGAGTAATAATTTATTATTTGAGATGATGTTAAATGAGATCCCCATCAAATGTTGGCAGTTTGCTGCTATCATCCTTAAGGTGATTCAACAACCTATGATTACACACATATACTCTTCCTCCCTATTCAGAAACAACAGTTTGCTTATCTCTTCAGTCATCTACCACAGATGGAGAAGACTGTGCTCACAGCCAGGATAATTCTGACATGAGAGGATATTAGTTAGTTAGATGGTTTTTATATTTGTCATTGTGTAAAATGCACTGATTTTAATATATGAGTGAGAGTAAAAAATTTATTACCAGAAGGTAAATCAATTAAATGTTCTTCTTATAACAAATATGCATTTCTAATGGAACATTTTGCATTATGTTGGTATATTGCCCTACAGTACTAACAAACATGTTATTAAACACAACCAACCAAAATCCAACCCTGTCACCCTGTAATGATTTTAAAATGCCCTAAAAATTTAATTATGTATCAGTTGAGCACCACTTGAAAAAAAATTCAACAAAAAACACCCCTGAGTTTGACTTACTGACTAGCTCAATATAACATCTGAAAGATTGCAAGCACGTTGTTGATATTTGAATAAACCAAGGTTCTTCTACCACTTTGCTCTTTGTCCCTTTTCTCATCACTCACGTGGCACAATGGCTAAGGCTGCCTGGCATGAGTTGTAAGAGGCATGGGAATTTTCCTGTTTCACTGTTTTGGGGAGGTAGGTTAGAATCCCCAAGTACATTTCTAAAGGGCTATGAAGGGATGCAGTAGATTATGCCTGTGGCCCAGTGTCAGGCTCATGGGTTTTAGTAAGTTGGCCCTCTTACTTTACTGTGCCATGGATGCTCAAGCACTTCCTTCTGCTTTGGCCACTTTAAGTTATATATTAAATACCTTTTCCTGTGAACAACAAGGGAATATTAACTTTCAGCTTCTCAGTAGGAACTATTGTGTGTGCAGCACTTTTGACCATTTTACCAGCTGGGAATTCAGACCTGAGGACTCGTTTCTGGCCATAGCTCATTGGCAAGTTACTGGCATACAAGGCTGTTATTATTAGTATTGTGGAGAAATTACTGAGCAATTGCTTTTGTTCCAAACCACAAACCACTCAGTATGGATAGTGTAACATAAAGCACATAGTGCCTATGCCTTAAAATATCTTTTTTCTGTTTATTTTTCCACTGCCTTGGTATTCTTTATTAAGTCAGGAGCTGCATTTATAAGAGAGACAGGTGAATTTATAGTTTTCTGAGCACAAACCTACTGATCCTGTGGAATGCTTCATCTTTTCCTCCCTAGAGATCTACTTCAATTACGTCTGTGTAATTGCCTGTACTGCAGTTTGTTTGTATTTCTCTGGTAGAACTGCACAGTATTAAAAATCAACATGGAATGAGTTGTATATAGGCACAGCTTGTATGCTGTCCCCACATTTGGTCCAGTAAGGACTGGATGTCAAACTACCAAGTACCAGAATTCAATTACAAAACTACAGTTACAGCATGTGGGAAATCTTTCCAATGCCTGAGTGCTATTATTACAATATAGCAGGACCACTATAAACAGCAAGTTTTGTAAAAGTTCATAATGGGTTCTCCTGATAGTCTTCTCTACAGAACTGCAAACTTCTTTTAAAGTAAAATTTATTTCCACCACTAAAAAAACAAACAAATAAACAAACAAAAAAAAACAACAAAAACAAAACAAAACAAAAACAACAAACAAAATAAAAAAAAAAACCAACCCCAAACCAACCCAACGACCTCCTCCCAAAAGCCAAACAAACATATCCAACAAAAACACAAGGAAAAAGGTAGGCATTTAACTTAATATGTAGTTTTTTATTGTGTTCTATAAAGGTTGCCTAAATTATTGGTAAAAGAGCTTATGCGCATGTATTAGTATATATAAATACTGTCAGAACTTTGTTTACTTAGCTAGTTTATTGGGAAAAATAGAAAAAGGAAATAAATTTGCCATATACCTTATAAGAAGCAGAAACCAAGAAAAATATAGAGATTACCTCAATTTGTTTACCTAGTTGGTTTTATAGAACACATTTTAAATTGTTTTGCCTTCCTACTGGTAAGCAGATACTCAGCCTGAGGATCACCTATTCTGGGGATAAAACCAGGAATAATCACATTACAAACTAGCACTGTAGAAGCCCTGATTTATCCCACCTCCCAGTTCTCACAGATTTTCAACAAGTGCATCTGTGCATCTGATTAATCTCTGAAGACAGAAGGGCATAGAGGTTTGCATAGCCACAGTTTGATTTTGGAAACCCTGCAATGCCTTCTGACCTGCTCAGCACATTGGCAACTTCCATTTTTCCTGATCAGGAAAGAAGCTTCATTTAGGCATGCAGACTTGCTTGAGTCATTCCCTTTCCTGTGACAAATGTCCTACTGGTAGCCTTGTTTGTCATCTGTCACTTCCTAAAGCCCTGCCAGTTATCCTGCCTGGGCATGTCATCCCCTCCCCTTGAGCATGCTCTGTGAATGTGAACAGCTGCCACAGAAAGAGGGACACCATGGGCTGTCAGTGGTTTAAAAGCCAGAGAATGTCGAAGTTTGCTTCTCATCTTTAATGCTGCACAAGACTACCCATTGTGGGCAGTAGATGTAGGCCTAGGAGGGTAAAAACACAACATCAAGCAGAACATCGACACCGTCTTTGCGTCATATTGTTGGCCATGGTCTGTGTTGACTCAGAAGTGCTTCCACAGAAGCATCCCTGAAAAGGTTTAGGATGAGGACATCAAGTGTATTCCTCAGCTGTAGTAATCATGATGGTAAAAAAGTTAAAACTACTCAGAGCTGCTTTGCCATCAACACTATCTTATTCCCCTTCTTGGCTGTCACATAGGAGAGGCAAGGTAGCAGGTCATGCCAGCAACTGAGGAGGGAGCTTTTCATCTTCCTTCCTTCTGGCTGGCATCAGATCTATTCTGGGCAGTACTACGTGTGTGCAATCAGCTGAAGCCAACTGAAAAACAAGATCAGACTTGGTGACAGTTTGGACCATAACTTGCCATTACTGTGGCCAAGGGGTCAGGGGATCTGGATCTCTTTGGGAAATCTGATCCCTGACAAATCTACTGTGCCACCACTGAAAAACATAATCTTGTCTTCCCAAAGCCTAAGATCTTTGTTTATTTTGCCTCCATTTTTAGAATAACATCCTCAAATTTCACCTATTTCTGCTTCCCTTTCTCTGCTGATGCAAGGGTAACTTGGCAGAGAATCATGGGCAATCACTCTGAGACAGTTAAGACTCACTTTACACAAGCCAATGACCACCGCATGGTTTGCAGGAAATTTTGAAAGTAAAAGCAAGATTTGAACTTTTCTCAGATTTCAAAGGGTTAATTTTCTCCAGAAGAGAATCTCCATCTCCTTGGCAGGGTGGATAAGAGTTGTTTGAAGAAAATACTCAGCCAATGTAATTCTTTCGTTTCAGTTCTACTCTTCAAGAATTGCTAAATGGAGCCACCAGAGAGAAGTGTCTCTGAATTTCAAGCTGACACGCAAAAGCTGCTTGTCGTAAAGCTTTTGTGTCTGTTCACATTTCAAGGGCAGACATCAGACAGTTATTAGAGGCCATTTTATCTGCAACTCAGGTAATATCTGCTCTGCAACTTAAGGCAAAACGAGAGCTATGTGGAGAATGAAAATATTTCTAAACCGTAGAATTTTCTAGAGACATTTTGATCCCAGTTCTGGAAAACTTGAATATTAATGTGTTCAGCAAAAAGAAAAATACATAGTTTCAGATGGATCAATTCTTTCCAATTTAGATTTTTCATACATCTTGCATATATCTGTATGAAACACAAAAACCAAATTAAAAAGCCATTGCAAGAAAAAAAACCCATAAGACTTTCATTCAAAGATGTCAAAATGACCTATTTTGATGTTATCAGAGCCTTTCAATCTGTTTTTTTCCTCACATGAATTAAATATAAGTAAAAAAGACAAGAATCTACAAAGCATTTGAAGAGAGCTGCACTATTTTAATAAAACATGTTCTGCTAGTGGTTTAATTATCAACTGTAATCAGAATAGAAGGGTTTATTTTCGTTAAAATAAAAAATGAAACTCTTAGGTAATTACAATATACAGCAGCACTCAGTTAACTGGCAGAGAGTGCATAATGGCATCTACTTCAGGATTTTGTTCTCAAACAGTCATTTATGTTATCCATCAGTCATTGATTTCCCACATACAAAAGGTAAATTTTCTTGACATTGTTCACCTCTGGCAGGTAGCAAACAAATACCTGAATTTTGAAAGGAATGTTTTAATAAGGAAAATTTTTTACTGATAAGATACTTCACTAAGCTTTTTAAAATTTATTTTTAGTTGATTTTACCAGAATTTTGCATTTTCCATAGCAGCATTTGTAGCTTATTCCACAGAATTTGATGGAACTGTGACAGTTGGCTGCATATTTGAAGAACATGGATTTTACAAAGTGAAGGATGTCAATGCAGTTGCTCTAACAGATAATTATGCTTCATGAACACTGGATTTCAATTAGAGAAGAACAAGTCCCTGGCAATAGCCACCTCCTTATACAGTGAATTAAAAAGACAACTAGTTGGCAAATGTGGTGTCATACTCTATTAAGTATGTAATCTTCTTTATTTTATAAGCCCTGTTATCATACTCAATTTGCAAATTTGATTGAGATATAAAGGATATGAAGATCATTGGACCCACTTGACCAGTTCTGGAAAACTTGCCTATTGTGAAAGTAAAGAATTGAAAAGTAAGTCTGTTTTTCATGAAACATCTTGAATATATGACACCTCACTGATGTAACTGACAGCAGTGGAATGTGCAAACAGCATATTAGGATACTGTAATTATGGGGTTTTCATTGCATCAAAACATATCTTAATGATTATTCTTATTATGCAGCCTTTTTTACATATATTAAGTTTCTTTCAATAAAAAACACAATGATAAAATACACCAGTGCTCTAGATTCAAGTTCTAGAAGCTACTGTTAATAACAACAGAAGATGTTAATATCATATTAATATAATTTCTCCACACAGTAAAAATATTCTTCACATTGAACCCTGGTTTATCCCATACAGTTAAACAAATGAAAAAGAGGTTCAACACTGAACAAAATATTTCTGGGGAAAATATAGTAATCCACTGAAAGGTTAATAAAAAGCAGGAAGACATTTAAAACTTTTTTTGCCAGTTCCAGTGGGGTTTTAATGGGTACTAAAGGCCATAGAAGAAATATCAGCATAGTTTCTTCTACATCATGAGTGATCTTTCATGTCTATTAAATAAAAAAACATGTTCACTGTCACACAGGTGTGATATCGAAATAAGACTAATTTACAATTAGAAGAATACTCCCTTAAAAATGTTCTGAGATCATCTCCAAATAAGGCCTAAATATAATAAAACCTAAATCTATTTTGTCTACATGAAAATACAAGATATGGAATAGCAAGTTAAGATGAAGGAAACAGTAATTTGTTTCATATGCTTTCCATTTAATCTTCCTGCCTATAAATATTAATTTCCAGTATTTTATCATACTTCATTGATCTTTCTTTTCTGCAGCAATGATGGTATCTTTGTTGTGTCTGGTGCCAAATTTATTTTAAAAAGCAGTATAACTTTCTGTTGGTCATTTCCATCCAAATGTCTGCTGATGTTAAATCTGGCACCAGTTCCCCACAGCTTTTTTGCACAAAACAACTACTAAACTTTGAAAATATTTAAATAATAGTGAAAGATGTGTTTATTAACTGTGGTGCCACTTCTACTTTCTAAATACTATCCGTGTCTTTCTGCAAACACACCAAGGGACTTGCAGGTGACCAACCCTTTCACCCTCTATCAGAAAAGCACTACTGCCCACCACAAATGATGGGAAGCTGTGGGCAGAGCTCCCTGCCTTCACCACCTCTGAGATGTGGAAACTGTAGACACTACTTTTTTTCAAACCCAGATGAAAGGACAGCATTTAAAGATGCTCCCATCCTCCTCCTCCTCCTTTCTTCTCCCTTCCTCTCATTTTCTCCTACTTCCATAAGGGATCTCATTTCTGAGGAGCCTGGTGACCCAGGAGTAGCAGAATACTTGGATATACTCCCTGCTTTGATTGGGACAGGGAAATGCAGTGGTGAGGACTCCTTTATTTAGATCCTGACTGCCGGTCACACCATGCTGGAGGTGGGGGAGGACCTGGCTTGGGACCTGGATTTGCATCATGCGCTTTTCCCTTTCTGCAGAAGGAAAAAAAGTGTTGTGTCATCTGAGAGAGCCTCTCTGTCATCTCCAGCTGGGAACAGTGTCCTTTGCCTGCTGCCAGTGTGCTGCAAATCAGGATTAGAGATAAAGATTGCCAGAGAGGTAATTTATTGGCAGCATGTCCTCAATCAGGCCTTCAGTGGAATACCTCTGAGAGCCAAGTTGCCTAAATTCCTCTGTCTACATGGATTGTTCCTGCTCTTTCCAGAACTGATGCTGTCTGGGGGGTGGAGGTGCTGTGAAGCACCCTGAACCTCCCAGGTCTTTATGCTGAGAATGGCAGTGATATAATGAAGAGGTACAAATGGATGCATGAGCGGAAAGGGGTGAGGAGCACCACGGAGAGAATGTGCCTGTCTGTGCATGACCTGCCATCATCTTGCAGATGTTCTGTGGGCTCCATGAAGCACTGACCTTGGGAAGGCTTCTCCTCTGCAGCTCCTGCTTAGAGGCTTGATGCCAGTCCCTGTGCACACTAGGGAATAAGCTACCCATCTGATAACAGTAGCATCTAACAGGTGCCTTACCTGGGTATAGCATCTATCTACAAAAGGAGGTGAATAAAAGAAAAATGTCAGTTTGTGATGTATCACTCAACTTTTTAAACCATTGAACAATAATCAGCAGTGATTCAAAGGTTGGTTTTGACAGTTTTCTAGAATTATGNATATATATTAGATACATTAGGATTATATAGATTATACATTATAATTTAGTGTATGTACACATTATTATATACATAACACATGCACACACATTATCATTCTTGCTAAAAATATGTACAGCCCTTTTATTTATAAAGAATGGAGAGTATAATCAAAGGTCAGACCCTGAAAAACCCACATGCCAAGGGAATGCCTCATAATCCACCATCCCTGTTCTATGGCAGGTGGCTTTGAGAGACTACCAGAGGAACCTCATGGCAGTGAATAAAACTGACTGTGCAAATTGTGAGTTTTCTTCCTAGGAGGAGTTCAATTTGAATTTTTAATTGCTTACTTGAAGCACAGTGTCTTCAACACACCACATTTCTGGGTTTGTTGTCCCAGTTTCTTTTGCTCCCTATTCTGTATTGCAAATCTTTTGTTTAGAACAGGTACTGAGGGCTACAGACAGCCCCTGTGGACGTCAAGCTGGTAAGCTGGTAGCAAAGGCACTGTCGTCTCCAAAAATAGCAGCCAGGTTAGAACTGACTTTTCCTCAAAGCTTTTCATGCTTCTCTTGAATTGGTTCCAGATGCCAGGCTAGCTCCAAATCAGGATGCAGAGACTTCCAACTGGAAAAACAAGCAGAAGAGGACACGCTCATATCCTCACATTAACAGTCAACTCTTTTTTTCATTTCTTTTCTATTGATAAGCCACCCCCAGCTTGGTGTATCTTCTTCTACCAGATAAAAGCCTGTGTGACTGTCTTAGGCATTGTCCTGTCCCTGCTGCAGGGACAAGAATCCTACATTTTCATTTCTTATGAAAAACAAATGGTGTGCTCGATTTGTATGTTTCTTTTCAACCAATAAAGCAGCTGGAATACATTGTTCCAATCTGCAATTTTTTATTTAAATGCTTTATTATAATGGATACTCAGAAAATATCAAATGTCAGTCTGTTTAATCACTCAATGCATTTTACTGTTTCCTCTGGATTTTGAACATCTCTTTGTTAAAGCTTATTTGAGCAAGGTAAATTTTCATTTTTATATCATGAATGAATAGCTTCAGTTATTAATGACTGAAGACTGTGGTTGTCTTCATTAATGCTGATTAAGCCCTTACTTCATGGACTATTTCAATACTTTCAGAACAAAGAAGTGCTCAATATAGGAATTCTTCATCCTCCTGAACTGAACAGCAACATAGCAATCTGTTTTAAGAGGTGAGATTTCATCCAGAGCGGCAAAAGAGTACAATGTTCTGGTCCTAAGCTATAAGAATATATTTCATACTAAAATGTTAGAAGTTTATGATTACTTAAATCATATTCTGGTGACTTCTTATGGGGAAGAACTAAACTTTTCTTAAAATAGGGAATTACACTGAGGGATAGATTAATATATTTTTTTGAGGGGGATGTGTTCCATCTGTAAAGAAATTACAACTAGTGCTTGCCAGAGTTTCCCTCCAGCTCCCATGGCAGCAAAAATGTCAGCCATCCAAAAGGTGCCTGCATCAGTAGAAGTGGGAAACATTTCAGCATCCATAGTACACAGAGCTCTGTAGCAGGATGACTACAGTAAATTGAGGAATCCAACCTTGCAATATTTACTGGGTACAGCATGATACAGATGATTTTTTTTTCCCTTCTTAGCTTTATTTTCCTTTTCTTTCTCCACTCTCCCTTCAAGGCATTTAGAAATAACTCGGTGCTGGGAATTTTTTATGGGTTTTGCTTATACAAAATACATGTTTATAGCTGTTCTACCAAAACGAATAACATCATCTAAGTGGTTTCAAAATAAACCTACAATATCTGTTCTGAAGAAAAAAGATTTACCTAAGGAAATTTGCTGGCGAGTCTTTAAAGTGTCCTCTGGATATTATTACTATACAACCTCTAGTAATTTTCTGTAAGGGTGTCAGATGTTTATCCTCCTGTGTTTGAGGTGGTTATTAGACTTCACACTGTTAACTCAATTAAGAAGACTTAAGTATTTTTAAAAATGTTAGGTAAAAATTATTTGAGTGTAACTCAAAAAAGGGAGGCTAAGTGAAACCTTTTATAATATAAATAAGCGCTGTTAAAAAAAAGAAGAAAATTATATGACAGTTCTTTTAGAAGTCATGAAGATGAGATCACAATCTTCAAAGTGTATTCAAGTGTTTTCACCAAAATATTCTGCTGCTGGTTAAAATCTAAAGCTACAGCTGTGCTGCCACAATTGCTTGCTTGTTTTCCATTAAGAAACTCTCCGCACATTGAATTGATAGAAACTGATGTGCATTTCTTCTGCCAGGACTGTGGCTGAGTAATGTATTAAATTTAGAGTGTTTTTCCTGAGCTAGGTGACACTATAGGTCTTTTCACAGCACGTAATTGCAGATGAACTTGGCTGACCATTTCACCCTGACATTTAGAAACAGAAATATGTGTTTGGAAATTTTGCTGCCACTACAAATACCTGAAGTAGGCAATAATCCCTCTTGAGATGAAGAATAGGGTTGTGGTATCTATTTCTGAAACCTCATTAGGAGTTAAGTGTTGGGTTATTACTAAACACATAGTACTTGTATTGCACCCAGATCATCAAGTACAATAAATAATAATAAATCCTATTTATTATTGAGCTTTGCCATTTCTCCTTATACCTGTATACAGATACAGGTATACAGATACCTGTATATAGATACACTGTTTTTAGTAACTCTGAAAATTACTCTGAAAGACAATTTGGTACTTACAAGAGAACAAACATGAGCTGACATTAATCTGGTCTCATAGCATAAAGAAATTTCAACTATCCCCAAATATAAGCTACTTAAGAACTTGATTTGTCCCGCAAGTAAGAGTGACAACCATCTGAACAACTTACTTCAAAAAGAGTTTAAAACAAGTCTTTCTTTTTTTTTTTTTTTCAAATTTTGGGAGGGAACTTACTTTAGATGTTTTTCAACAGAATTTTAATATTTCTCTTTTATCTTTGACTGTAGCTCTCCTTTCTCGTGCCTTGCTCTTCAAACCCACATCACCCTGTCCTTCTTTCATCTACTTTTGAATAATACCATCTGACAGGAAAAAATCCAATGAAGGTCACAACAGAGTCACATATCAGTGTGATCTTTGGCAATAATGCAAAAAAAAATCATTGTATTTGTGCTTAAAGTTGCACTGCCAGAATGTCCTGAGTTCTTCAACACCATTTGCAGGGTTGGCAAATTGAATTGGTTGAATTTTGGTTGCCAGACCTCATGAGCAGCCACAGGAGAGGGACTTCAGCTCTGTTAAGTCCAGTAGTTTCTGCTGTTCAGCCCATGTATATTGGTGTGCTAGGCACCAACAGCTCTCACCTTAGCAACGTTGTGAAGAAGACCCTTTTCTACAACACCTTCCCCTTCCTTCCATGAATAAGTCACACTCCTGGTGCATTAAGGAAAAAAAACATCCAAGTCCAATTGTTTGCAAGTAATTTTGTTAGCTGTGATTCAATGTTAGACCATTCACACCTTTCCGGAAAAAAAGTCCACAACACAGAAAACACAAGAAAAATGCTTTTCAGAATTTGTTCTGCTCCATAAATGTTTATTGAATAATATCTTCCCATTGCTACTTTTGTGATAACTTGACATTCCTGTAATATGCTGCTTTGCTTAAAAAGAGGACAACTGTGTAGTGCCTTTGGCATAGGGCATAGTTCTGGCTGAGGTGTGATTTCTTCTGACCCCAGTGTGACATACAAGGTAAATTGCTGTGTTGGTTTTGCACAGCTGCTTTTTGGTAGCAGGGGAGCCACAGAGGAGGCTTCTGTGAAAAGCTGCTAGAAGCTTCCAATGCATCTGGTAGGAAATGGACATGCTACTGCCCAAAGCTGGGCCAGTTAGAGAAGTTGGTAACGCCTCTGTGATAACATATTTAAGAAGAAACTCAAAACAAAGTGGGCATGCACTTTTTTTTCTAGTCAGAGAAGAGGAGGAGGTGAGAACACATGAGGGAAACAACATGGAGACACCAAGTCAGTGGAGAAGGAGGGGAAAGAGGTGCCCCAGGTACTAGAGCCGAGATTCCTCTGCAGGCTGTGGTGAGACCATGGTGAGGCAGCTGTGCCCCTGCAGCCCATGGGGATCCACAGAGAATGCAGAGATCCACCCACAGCCCGTGGGGATCTGTAGGGAATGCAGAGATCCACCCACAGCCCAAGGGAAGGTGCCCACGTCAGAGTGGAGGAGGCTATGATCCTGTGGGAGATTTGGTGGAGAGAGGCTGGAGTGGCCTGTCCTTGCAGGACTGCCCACTATGGGAAGAGAGCCACATCACAACAGTTTTGGGAGGACTGTGTGCCTGTGGGTAGGACTCACGCTGCAGTAGTTTTGGGAGAATGGCTGCTCATGAGGTAGGACCCATGCTAGACAAGGTCATGGAGTAGTCTCCTGTGGGAGGGACCCATGGCCTCACAGGGAAAGGACTCCTCTCCCAGAGCAGCGGAAGAAAATCTCAGTGATGAACTGATCAAACCCCCATGCTCTGTCTCTCTGTGCTGTTGTGGGAAGCAGGGTGTTGGGGAAAGAAAAGTTTTTTAAGGGCTTACTTTACTTCTCATTATCCTCTTCTGACTCTGTTAGTAATAAATTCACTTTGTACCTTTAGGCTGAGCATCTTTTGGCCCTTGAAGTGTTTTCTCTCAGTCCTTGTCTCTACTCATGAACCTGTGTTAATTTTTTTTTCTCTCCTCTGCCCAGCTGTGGCAGGGAAGGGTGAGTGAGCGCCTTTTGTGGGTGCCTGGTGTTTGGCCAATGCCAAACCATGGCAATTGCATACTCTTTATGAATATTAAAAATAAACTTGGAGCAATGTGCAGCCTCGGGTAGTCTGCCTCCTGTTTGAGTCCTGCTGGCTGGAATGCAAGCTAGGCACCTGTTCACAATAGACACCTACATTTAGCTACCTAACTTCAGGTGTCTTAAACCTACCTCCTTGAGGTGGGAATCAGTTACCTGAACGTAGACATTCAGTGTCATTGCAAAGGCCATAGAGTTGAAATGCCCTAGGACATTTGAGTCATCTGAACCATCTGCTATCTCAAATGGCATTAGCAGCTTGTACTTAGGTATCATTCTCTGTCTCCAGTCCAAAGTTTCAGAAATGAGGGGTACAAATCCTTTCTTGCCCATCTCACTAGTCTCTCAGACAAACTGGAGTCTTTGGGTTCATCCTAAGTTTAAAATAAAGAACATGCATAAAATTCAAGAGGTCACAGGCACTGAAAAGAATTCTAAAGATGAAGAAAATTAACACAGTATCAGGAAAACCTCAAGTTTCATTTTTAGGGGTGAAAATAGACAAAATTCTGATAGAGAATAATGCCTTTGGGAATAAAGAAATCTTACGACTTAAAACAAGAATTTCGACAAGGCCTCAATGACAAATACACTAGGGAATTAATTTATATTGAAGTCATATATAAGAGTCTTTAACTGCTAGAACTGACAGAAAAGAAAAAGCTGCAACTTCAAGGCTTTATAGTTAGAGTGGCTTTCTATACTTGGGAAATGTAAAATACTTTCAGCATAAACAAAGAAAAATGGATTTAAATTCTGGGAAAAGCTGGTAAGCTACCCGGCTCAAAATTATACATGTCAAACATTGTTTTGAAATACAGATTCATGCAAGATATGTCACTGCTTTAAAATCATGCTGCAGTTAGTTTCTAGCTCCCTATCATTTAAGGCTATTCTTCATCAAAGTATACAACTCCAGTAATGGCAAAAACATAAATAAAATAAAATATAATTTTTTTAAAAAAATTTTATAGTTGCTGAGAGAGAATACATACTTGTGACTGAATCCAGGTTTAGCAATGAGTATTTTACAGGCTAGTGATCATGAGGGAGATCATAAGTGATCTGAGGGAGAGCCTAAATATTTTTGTAATTTTATTTTATAGTTAAAATTGTCATCCTTTTATCCCCCTGTCTGTTGGCATGCTCTAATTCACCAGGGACAAAAATTTCAGCCCCATTATTTCTCTGCACTACCGAGAATTGACTTCTTCCAGGTAAGCAGAACAAGACCATAGGAAATATAAATATTTCCACCCTGCCCTGTGCAGTTAGTTAAGTGTGATGGTCTCAGGGGCAAGTAATATTTCTCTCACAGATGTCCAATATCAGGGGTAATCACAGAAGTGCTGAATAGCTGACGATGATGACAACTAAGAGGTCTGCACCTGCTATCTTGACACATATTTCGGGAAGCCTAATCAGTGAAGTATTCCTCAGGTAGGCTTTCTCAGCCCTAGTGAACCTCATGCAGAAGTCTAGTCACAGGAGTTTAAGAAGGCATCAGATGTTCAGCACATGGGGGAAGCGTGCTCCCAGGAACACGCAATATCTAATCCAGGATAAAATTTTGAACAGTGGTTTTGAGGCTCTAAACTATAGACTCATTTGTAAAACCCCTTTGTGATTGCAGTTTCTGGACTCCTTTCTTAGACGTAAAAAATAGATTTGCACGAAACAGTATTTTTGTCAAAATGCAAAGTGCCAGATTCACAAGTGGTGTCAGCTGGCTCAGCTCCACTGCGTATGAGGAGATTGAGCTTATCCAGCCAACAAGAGCACTCAGAAATTTCAGGAGGGGAGAATGTCTCACCCTCTGGTCTTAGCATTAATTTGTGTGGCAGGGATTTGAGATATTTCCAAAGACCATGCCATGCTCCTCAGAAAGGAGCAAAATCATTCCACAGAAGATGCAAATAGACAAAATAGTCAATCAAACTCCGAGTGCATTGCGCCAAGATGCTGCCAAAGCTGCAATTAGAGCAAGCAGGTTTTTTTAAACAAGCAAATGTTCAAACAATAATGCATTGAGAAGAGGCCATGGCAGCTCACAATCAATCACACTGACTCTGTACGTGTGGCTTAGAAGACTGGTTGATGTATAAAATGGAAACAGTTAATTTTCAAGGGAGATTTACAGAAAAAATCAAACACCTCTCTAAAGGAGCAAACCAAGAGCAGGCAGCCATACCAGTGTGTAGGCCACGGTATCTGGGAGCCATCTGTGCCCAGAGCTCCCAGCTGGCACTATCTACAGTGCAGCCTGCAGTGCAGTGACAGCCTCAGACCTGCACGTGCCAGGGAATTCTCTAGCTGGGAGACCTTGGAGTGTGTTACAATTCCTGAACACCACTCCCAAGGAAGCTGTGAGGGTGTTTGCAGAACATGAAATTTGCAGCGGTAAAGGGTGTCAGGTTGCAAAGTTCTTATTTAGTGGTTGAACACAGGGTAGGAAGGTTTTTCTCTACTAATAGGTGCTGTGGAGAGTTAGAGTATCTGCTCCTAATGTTGTCCAATGCCTGTTTTTCTGCAAAAGCTAGAGGAGGGTTTTGGTGCAGGTCTGCTGTATGAAGTGGTCTTTGTGGGTCCATATGGGAGAACTGACTGACACATGAATACTCCTCTGAAGAACAGGTCCCAGCCTGAATAAGAAGAGTTGCTTTACTGAGGTCAAGGAAAGCACCAAAAAAAAATTAAATATGAACATCTTTAGGGTGAGAATGGAAACATATAGCTTTGAATGCTCCATCATTTCTTTTCAGGACCTGAAGGGAACCCACAAGAAAGATGGGGTAAGATTATTTACAAAAGCATTTAATGACAGGACAAAGGAGAATGGGTTCAAATTGCAACTGAGGAGATTTAAATTAAGATACTAGGAAAAAGTTTTTTACTGTGAGAGTGGTGAGGTGCTGGAACACGTTGCACGCACTTGGCAGTTGTGGATGCCTCCCCCTGGAGGTGCTCAAGGCCAATCTGGATGGGCCTCTGAGCACCCTGATCTAGTTGAAGGTGTCGCTGCCCACAGCAGGGGCTTGGAACTAGATGATCATCAAAGTCCTCTTCCAATCCAAGCCACTCTATGATTCTATGGTCATTAGACATGTTCAAGGACACACTGGATGGGGTCTTGATCAACCTGATGTATTGAAAGATGTCCCTGCCCATGGCAGGGGAGGTTGGACTAGATAACCTTTAAAGGTTTCCTCTAACCCAACTGTTCTGTAATTCCATATTTTAAGTCAGCATGTGTAGCTTTATGGAGAGGCAAATTGTGGTGCTGAGTTATGGCAAACACATGATTGCCCTTCAGAAGTAGAAATTGATTCATATTCTCTGCTAAGATGCTAAGGTGGGAGGGTGGGTCATTTAGGTCAGCCTTGGAGGAGAAAGCAGGCAATAAATATATTCTTTTCATGTTCACACACAGGAAACATATTCTTTCAGCATCACTTGGTAGGTCAAAATTTAATTTTCTTTCTATCTTGCAGTCTTAGACAAAGAAGTTTATTGAAATATAATTTTAAGGGACAGTAAAAAGAGACAGCAGATTCCTGTCAATGTTTAAAAAGCTCATAGACTAAAACAATTTCTACTAAAATCAGCCCTTTCTTTGGACATATTTCTTCATAGATGTCAGAGTCTGCAGGCTGATATTAGTCATATTTCAAATTTTTGAAAGTGGTAATTTTAGGAAAGTCTGAGCAATAGCAATTGAAAAAAATCAGGAAAGCTAAAATTATGTGTGGTCAGTGCAGTGTAGTACCATGTTCATTTCATATGTGTTACAGAAACAATAGTGTAGCTATTGATTTTGCATAATTTCACTTTGACATTTTCCCTGCCTTTTCTTGTCTTTATCTCCTTATGATGATGAAACTTCAGAGAAACAAGTTTCAATATACTAAGAAGTAAAAAGAAGTAAAAATAGTTTAACAAAGGCTGACAGCTGAAAGCTGAAGCTTGGAAGGTACGTGGCACTAACAAAGCCACATATTAAGTGATAAATTTGAATTTACATGCAAGACAGAATGCCTCAGGACTCTTGTGGATGTCTCAAAACTAACCTCT
This sequence comes from Sterrhoptilus dennistouni, assembly GCA_013397095.1. Lineage (NCBI taxonomy): Eukaryota > Metazoa > Chordata > Aves > Passeriformes > Zosteropidae > Sterrhoptilus > Sterrhoptilus dennistouni. The sequence continues at coordinate 421,348 of VWZU01003069.1, read as the reverse complement.
GAACAAAGCCATTAGATTTCCACAAGGAAAGGAGCCTACCTGACCAGAATGACATTCTTTAGGACACCTAAACCCACCTAAATGTCAGAAGAGTGATCCAGGATAGAAAAATAAACAAGAGCTCAAAATAAAATTCCACAAGGAAATAACACAAAAAGCTGCGTATCCTTTGCCAAACAGCACTGCCAATATTAAGCATATGGAAAACAAGATACAAAACCTTGGACACACATTTCTGTGGTACATACACAGAGGAGGAACAGTGAACACCACCATACTGATAGCTCAAACAAGCCTCATAGGGCAGTGATGACAAATGGACAATAAGCCTGAGACCTAATGGGACACGGGCAGCAGAAACCAAGGTGGTGCCAAAAGCAAACATTTGCAAACATCTGAGAAAAAAACCCCAGCAACAACCTTATGGACAGGAGAAAACAGAGTGCCATAATCCAGTGCTTATATTCAGGGTAGCATCAGAGAGCTCTGTGTCAGTATGCCTCGTGTGCCTTCAGGCATCACTGCCCTTCCCCAGGAAAGACCCATTCTTCCTGCTGAGCTCACTCTCTAGCCAGCTTTTGGCTTTTTGTCTTTGTTGCCCATCTCCTTTTGCCATGAACTACTCTCCTGCTGCAAGTCTGCAGCTTGCTTTACCATGTCTTTGCAGCAGATTTTTTATTTGCTCCTCTGGTGTCAACTTTGTATACTTGTGTGTGTGAAAAAGCAAAAGGAACATTATAATAGAAATACCTTTCCATTACCACTTCCTGGTTTCTTCTTGTGTCATGTGTTTACACTCCATTTTACAGAGTATAGAAAACATTTAATATTAAAGACCACATGAGAAATGTGCCAAACTCCTTGGTTTCATCCAACAGATGCCTTCACTGGAAATGGCAGGGGAACCTGCTTTGTCAAACAGGATCCAAGATTCTGTTCAAAGGAGAAGAAAGTTCACATCTATCTTCTATGTACTCCACTTAAAAAGTCCCAGCAATCCTACAAAAGTTCCTGAGATAAAAAGATAGGGAAGTAAGCTCTTTGATTCAGAACCATGCAGCAAAAAGAGGAATCAACCACTGTCCAGGCAGGTGCAATTCAGTGCAGAAAAAGGATCCTTCCTTTAGATGTCAACTCCAAGATGCTATATATTTACTCTAAAACTCTCTTATCTAGAAACAAGGGGAATCTTCAGAGTAGTGGTAAATATATGGGGTTTTTTTCTGGGCTTACTGAATCAAGCTGTAGTAAATTGGCATCTTGATAGAGACAAAACACTCATTCTGGCCCTTCAAAAAAGGAAGAGATGAAAAGAGTTGATGAGATTTCAGTTGTGAGTTGCTATGATGATAAATGCAAAACAAGTTTGTTCACTGATGGCTCAAAGAAAAGCATTGCACAATCCTTTACAACGGTGTGGCTAAAACTTAAAAATCCCAATAGGATAATCATCATAGGAATAAAGTGAAACCAAACCTTCAATAAATGAAAATAAAGAAAGTGGCTTTGGTCTCAGTCCATGAGTGAGAAACATTTCCTGTTTTTATTTATGGGAGGCCACTATTAGCTGACACTGACCATAAACCACATGTTGACAGTGCCAAAAGGGGCCTGGCAAACCATTCTGCTGCTTCTAAGAATAGAGATTTTTTTTTTTTTCAGCTACAAATGTATGATTTGCAAATTGAACACCAAGTGGGGAAAGAATTAGTGGTTGCAACACTCAGAGCCTTTTGACAGCACAATGAAGCTGAGTCAAGAGATATGTTATGTCCTGTGAATCAGATTAAAAATGTGGTCTGCTTTCAGGTGAAAACAAGGACTATTATTCCTGGCATTATTGTTAGGAACAAGACCCTACAAAAAATAGTTCTGGAGAATCAGAACAGTGTATTCTTAGACCTTATTGTAAGGCAAGGCTTTCAGTACTGGTGAGATTTTATTTGAAAGCACCAAGATAATGAATGCCAAGCTATTACAGAAAAAAATAAATGCTTCAAAGGATTGGTAAAAGGATGATTTACAGAATCAAAGACCTGAGTGTAGAGCAAAACTTTAATTGACCTAAAAAGAACAGTTGCTTTAATTAAGACTATTTGACTTAAAAAACTACAAAGAATACATATATTGCAAGGTGTCTGAAAGACCCAGGCCTTATAATAGAAAAAGACATGGCCCATCAAGGAAGTACAGGTAAATATAATTGTTTATGACGAGGGTTTTTTTGTAGTCATTCTGCCTTCTCTGAGACTACAATACTAGACAGGAACCATGTTTGAACAAATGATCATAAACATCTATTTTTGTGGAATATATTATTCATGGTCTGACTACAGAATGCTTTTCAATAGACATGAGTTTGCAGTGAAATTTGACTTTTAAAATATAATTAACTAGCTCAAATTATCTCTAACCTAAGTATTTGGAATAAATTAATGACAAAAATTTTGATGAGATGGTTTCTTAGGATAGGTACACATGATAAAGATGAAGATGAAGCATTTTAATTTAACACCAAAAGCATGGCCACAAATTATTTACTCTGAAGAAGGCAGCTGCAGGTGGGCCACAAATACATCATGATGAGGTAGCAGAACCAAAGCACAGCAAAGTCAGAAAGAGTGGATGAAGCACTGCCTTAGAAAACTGGGGTATTGCTGTAGGAAAGGCACAGGTCTAGCAAAATTGAAAATTGCAGATAAAGTTTAATGTAGATGAATGTAGAACATGAAGAAGAACACCTCTAACTAGATATTACTGAAAGACTCTGTGTAGATCAGTTCTTACATCTCAGGAAATGGATCATTGAAGAAATGTGAAGTTTTCCAGGAGGATATCTGCTCAGAAGATAAAACAAAACATTACACATTATTAGAAAAGGGAAAGAATAAGAATAAAAAAAGATGAAAAATGCTATAGTACTGCCTGTCCATATCTTAAGCATCACACACAGTACTGTCTTCCTAGCCTATGGATATGTCTAATAGAATAAACAATAGGAGATAGCAAAAATGAGTAGGAGTATGAAACAGCTGCTTTATAAGTAGAGAGATTAGCGTGCTTTAGCACAGAAAGACTCTTTAGATGAATATTTTAGGAGTGCATGAAATCATAAGCATCATGGAAGAGATGAAGAGGGAGTGATTATTCACTAGTCACAACACAGGAATAAACAAATGAACTTAAGCAGCAACCTTAAAGCAAATAGATGCATTGTGGAAAGATTGCTACAGGATGTTATGGAATCCAGAAAGGTAAATTGGTTCAAATTGACTGATAAATGCATGGGTAAAAAGACAATTAAGAACTATAAAGACTCAGGTAAAAACACTGACAACTTGACAACTGCCATGTTGCAGGAAGCTGGTGGAGCGAAGGTCCAGCAAGAGTAGCATGACCTCATGATACCCATTTCCCACCATCTGTTACTGAGAACACAGATGGGACTATGGACTGTGTAGACACCTTACTTTAGTCTGAGCATAACTCCACACAGGTCCTGAGTAGTGGTAGTGTTCAGGATCTATGCTTCAGAATACATGGCGAAACCCCCAAGAAACCCATGAAGAGTCTGAAGAGCACAAATAAAAAAAATCTGAGCATATTTTAAAAGGAGGATAGAAAGGAAGAGCTGTAATGAAAGCAAGAACCAGTCATTTTTGTTGACGGTTTGACATAGTTGACACAGTTTATTGAAATGTCAGATTCAGAGATAAAAAGCCACAGGATCCCAGAATCACTGACCACTTGAGGCTGTACAGCACCTCTCGAGGTCATCTAGTCCCTGCTTTACAACAGTGTCAGCTACAGCCCGTTGGCTGGGATTGTGATCTGTTGGGTTTTGAACACTTCACGGTACCCATGTGCTGCTGGCAAGGAGCATGTCTAAACTGGGTCCCTGGTGAGAGGCCCCTAGTGGCCCTACAGCCCCCAGAGACAGAATTGCATCCACCCTTAAAAGCTAAATCTGATATGTCAGAGATATGTACTCCTGGGGAGCTGCAGTCCATGCCCTGTCACATGTCACCACCACTGCAGAGGATATGGATCTCTGTTCTGAGTAGAAATACTGGCCCCCTCTGTGTGTTCTCCTTCAAAACCTACTGTGTCTGGGAGCAGACTAATCAAATCAGTAAACCATCACTTATTTTTAGTTTTGTTCTGGACTTGTAAGCAGAGTGTCAACTTTTGGCAGCTCTCTTTCCCAGCAGACGTATGAGCTGCACTCTGTTCTCCAAAGCAGCTGGAAATGTAATTAAGTCAAGATGCTGCGAAGATCCTCACAGATTAACAGAGAAAACTAAAAGTCCCTTCCATTCTCTTTCTAGAGTATCATAGTCTCCTTAAGGTTCACAAGTGTTCACCTCTTTATTCAGAAGAGCACAGGACTCTCTAACAACACTTATAGTTGTCTAAGTGTAGAAATACAAAATATACCATTGTCCTAAAAATTTCTTTTTCTGTCCTTCAATTTACTACTTATAAACTTCCACCCCACCTGGAATCTGAAGTTATGAAATTGTGAAAACAAATCATGTAACAGTATAATAGCTTTGTTCCATTTGAGCTGCTCAACATAAATGGGTCAATTTCTAATTTTAAAATGCTTTGCAGGAATATTTGTTTGTTTGTTTTCCTAATGAGAAATTAAAAATACAGGACTATTCTATGCAATTTCATGTAATGCAAATTCCAATTTTCGCACAAGTCTTACAGTCAATACTACTAGAATTAATGATAGTGAGAAAAACATTCTTAGAAGGCTAATTTTAAGAGTGTGCTGTAAACAAAAAATAAGGGTGCATGTTGAACAATCCAGGATAAAAATGTAATAAGTTCCTACCCTTTAAGTAAGATGCCATCCATCCTTTTCGGCAAATGAGCATGAAATCTTAAGAAAGAAGAGGCATTTTTTCAGGTAATTAGACACTATATGATAGCAACTGGCATATGCATATACAAGAGGAAACTAAAATAAAGTTGAGAGGGAAGCTTTAATTAGGTTTCCTAAAGTTGAATAAGAAAAATTTTAAGGGATTCTAGAAACAGCCTTCTAGGACCTATGACAAGGTCATCAAGAAGACAGAGACAGGCAGGCTGAGAGAGAATGAACCTCAATTGCAACTGGACGGTGTTCAGAGCATGGAAATAGAAACTTTAACAATGTGAGAATGGCCCAGCAATGGAGCAGGTTTCTGGGGGACTGAACATTTTCAGGACCTAACTGGATGAAACCATGAGCAACTTCATGTGACCTCCTAGCTGACCCTACTTTGAACAAGAGGTTGGGTTAGCAACCTCCTACAATTTCTTCACATCTGGATTATCCTCTAACTCTGTGAATTTGCTTTTTTCATACATGAGACTGCTTGACTTTGTAAACTTATTATTTTTTATGCACAGAAGGATTGCAAAGGTAGCTATTTGTGATTCCTCCTCTACCTAAACTTCTTTCAGTGAAAAATCTTCACCAACCAAAGGCCATCTGAAATAAGTTGATCACTCTGATTTCTAAGTGTTCTTTGCAGATCCTGCCTGCCAATAAAAAAGAAATGTTCATAGTGATCCCTGTGACTATTGGGAATGAATGGCCCTTTCCACTGAAGTTTTCAAAGATGTCATATAGCACAATAAAAATGGATTATTTTCTTTCCAGCCTCTGCCTCTAAATTTAAATGTTCAACAAACTGTGTACTGTGGAGGAAATTAGGACCAGATCAATTATAGCTTCTGCATTTTATTTTACAAATCTATATAGATTTAGAATAGTCCAGTGATCTTAAAATATATGATATCACAATCTTCTCCTTGGCCCCATGGCAAGGTAGCACCCTCCAGCTTTACTAACAATGAAAGGGCTAAAAGGATCTGGAAAAATAAATAACTCCAGAGGATACTTTTGCTTAGGGAAGAAGAAGGCCATCATCTTCCCCTTCTTATTTTTATAGTGAAAGACACCTTGGGGATGAAGAGGATGTCAAGACCAGGGTGTTCCCACTGAAACTGAACTTGGAGAGATTTAGTTCATCTGGGTAGAATATACTCCCTCTCAACACTAGCTGAGTGTATATTTTTTTCTAGTGGATAATAATTGATGAAACTAGGATTTCAGTCTGCCTGAATTTAAGTAACAAAAAGTATAGATGTATTGAAAGGTTTTAATAATGCTTTCCAGTGACAGAGGGGTTCAAGAACCAAAGCTCGTCAGGACTTTTCAGGAATATTCAGAATACTAGAGATGCAAATTAAATTCCATTTTCTGCCTGAGAGAACTGAAACCTGACCTCTTATTTTCTTGGTGTAAACCAAGAAATTTGCCCTCATTCACAGTGATGTAAAGAATATACATTTATCTTTATTTCTAATGGAAGGCAAGAATATCAACAGGGATTAGAGAGAAAGCTCAAACTAGAACTGTCCTACTAGGCTGGAGATTGGGGTGCTTTAGAAGGATATTGAGCATGTAGGAGAGGAAAGAATTCAGCCAGTCCTAATGTGGGTGAAAAATCTGATCCCTGAACCTATGCAGCTAAAGCATGAATTTACTACATATTTTATGAAGCTAATGTTTTATTTCTTTGGGTTTTCTTTTAAATACCTTAATAGTTTTGTTTGTGCCAAATTGGAACATTCTGTGTCAGAACATGAGTATTTTGTTCCTGTCAAAGTAAGAACTTAGAACTTGTTTGGTTTGATATTCAATGATATTTTTATTTCTCACTCCTTGTTTTATTTCCGAACTGAAACAAACACAAACAAACAAACCAACAGTAATTAAGGTAGAGCTCTGCTGCAAGCTTGCAAGAGTTATTCAGCTTAGAGTCAGAGCTACAAAGTGCCTTTCAACCCTGGAATAAACAGGCACAGCTCCTGTTGGTTTTAAAGTTTATCCTGGTAACTATCCAGGGCTGCATTTAAGCCATGGAATAGAAAATCAGAGAATAGTAAAATCATAAATCTGACTTATGAGGAGCTAACAAAAGTTTTAGACAACCATTAAATAATGCACCTTTAATGATCCAGATAAAATAAACCCAGTGTTTCTAGAAATATCAAGGGTTCTTTTTGTCCTCTTCTAACTTACAATGTATTTCTATCTCACATTACTGATAAACCCTGGAAATAAAAGGAATTTTTCTACTGCACCTATCCTTCACATCTCAGTTCAGATACATGCTGTACCTTGGGCTGTGTCAGGATCTACTGTGCTTCTTTCTGATCTATTCATTCCTTTCAGTCTTTAATGTGCAAGATCCTCTCCTATTACCATGGGGATAGCCATTAAGTTAGAAAACTGTTTATTTCATTTCAGGCACTTGCATGGTAACAGTAGACTCAGGTTCATTCCAGTTTTTTACTCCTGGTAAGGATAAAAACAATTTCTTCATTTTAAAATATGCTTTGATTTCCAAGCTGTGTGTTTGATTTTGTTTCCTTCTAGCAATGATTCTCTGAAAAAATAATCTTTCTTTTTCAGTACCATAAATTTGAAAAAGAAAGATATAACATCCTTTTTTCCACTTCAGTTGTTTTCAAATTTGTACTAGATTTAAAAAGTCTCTTCAGACCTCCATAGCTACCAGACAAGATCCCTTGCCAGACCAATCAGACTTACTGTGAAATAAAGTTTCCTGTCATATTAAGGTACAGCTGTCATATTAAACCTCAGTGCTGTAAACAAGCATTTTCTGGCAGCAGATCATAACAGAACTATAATCTATGTACCTCAATTTTCCACATGTCTGGCCAAGAAAGGTATCTCTCCATGACATCATTCCATCTCATCAATTTCCCTGTCTCCTCAGCCTCATAATGCTTTCATCCTCCGTTTTATTTCTTCTGCATTCACTTCCATTGCATCCCCTTGAATAATTTTTCTGAGCCATTTTGGTTACCGTGTGTAGCCCAGTGGTGACTAATGGAAATGTCTGTAGACTCCTCCTCTATTTATTCTACCAACCATATCCTGTTATTCATCTCTCTCTCAACTATTCTTGTAACTAGACACATTCATCTTTATTTTACAAATGCTTTTCTTGCTTAGGATTTTCACTCATGAACAGGCAACCATAGTGTTGCTTTGGTGTTTTTCTTGGCTCAAGTTTTCTGTGGTCTACTGACAATAAGAATGTCAGCTACCTCTTTGTCAGGTGAGTGGAAAGGATCCATCTACCTTCTTCTGCAGTGGAAACTGAATTGGAGTCTTCTTACATCAGGATGAGCTGCTGGCCCTCCTCTCACTTCAGGGAGCCTCCTGCTGACAGAGGCCAAAGCACTGCCCCTGTAATCCCTGTCTCACAATCACTGTATGGATTCTTCAGTGCACTGCTATGGGTTTTCTTTATCAGTACATCCTGTCTACCAAAGAAAGTAAAATATTCCCCATTCATGTGTATTTACGTCTGTGTGGTGGTGCACGTTTGAGTTTTGTTTTATCTGTTCAGGTTGTGTGGATTTGCTTCAAGAAAGTTCTCTGTAAAATGTTTTGTTCCTTGTACCCCCTCCTGTTCTTCTCCCTTGGTTCATCTCTAGGTTGTTTGCCCAGCAGTTGCCCCAGTCAATCTTCAGTTTGCCCCTACAGCTGTTAAGTGCCAATCATTTGTTATATAACCCCCTGGTCCTGCCCATCACTCCAGGGTCTCTCCCTGCGTCCAGAAGATTCCAGGAGAGGTGTCGAGTGATTGGGCAGGATCCAGGCTTTCCCCTCCCAGTTTCTTATGATTTGATAAGGTATTTGTCTGTTATATTAAGAGTCACTCCCTGCTTATTCCCTATTGGATTGTCACTGTACCCATCCCTGAGATCCATCCCCCTTTATAAGTTGCCTCCCTCAGATACCTGGGGTCTCTCCTCAGGCAGAGCTCTGAGGTGAGGATCCCCCAGGTCCAATAAACGCGGATTGCTCAGCCTTGGCGGAGTCCAGTCTTTCTCTCTCCTGTCTTCTCTGTGTTCCTGCTCCTGGTCAGCCAAGAACCCCCATGTTGCCGTGGTGCCAGGGCTGGCTGAGCCAAGCGACACAGGTGCCGTGACACATCTGAGTGATTTTCTTCCTTTGTCTCTAAAGAAAGGACAGAAGTAAAGGAGAAAAGAATGAAAAGACACACAAAAGGAAAAGACAAAAGATAATTTCTGTGTATTTTCCTTCTTCTCCCATAACATTTCCTATTTCATTTTCTAGATACTCGTTAACTAGAATACCAATTGTGTAGATCTAAGAGAAAGAAGGCATGTATTCTGCGCTCTACTTTCTCTGGGTGTACTGAGACTATCATTAGAGAGGGCATTGATAGGATAAAAGACTCTAATACCATGTCTCAGTAACAACTTTTTTAGCATTTTTGCTACTAGTATTTTTAAATGATAAATCATAGTAAGATCAAGTATATATTTTTTTCTTGTTTTATTAGTATTGGCAGATACTTTCTTCCTATGTTGTCATCTGTGCTTTCTAAGAACCACAGACCTCTCATTCTTGTGATACAATTTGCTTCAGTCTTGAGGTTAACATTTTACTGCACAAAGACTTCTGAATTTAAAATAACAAAGTTTCTAGGCCCTTCCTACGCCTGTCAGTCTGGGAGCACGGCTCCAAAGAAACAGTGGACTTGATACTTCCATCCCCCACAATCCTACTTCAAAAACTATGTGCTCTGGTAAGGACTTCAGCATCAGTTAGGGTCTAGAGCACAGCCAGAACTCAAAGTTCCTTTAGCCTTCCATTGCAGTCTGCCTGCAAAGAAAACCCCACTGAAACACAGCACCCTGTAAAAATAAAAAACTATGCTCTCTTGCAGCTTTAGGCTCTGACAGCAAAAGTGTCCAAAAGGAAAACATTTATTATGAGTGAAACAGCTGTCAACAGGGGCAAAGCAGGAACCCTCAAAGAAATCTTAAGGTTTCAGCATTAGTACTGAGACTATTTGGCACTTAAGGAGTCTAAGATCTTTTCATCTTTACAGTTAAACCCTTGGACAATCACTTTTATGATCAAGAACTTCTATCCTACAAGCCCACTATTTGTTAAATGCTCTGAAAGCTGCTAGTCTCATTCAAAAATATTCAAGGCTGACAATTATCATAATTTATCCCAAGGAAATTATAATAATGTCAAAATATACACTAATAAAAATTCAGATAGTAAGAAGACATGAAAGGCACATCCATTTTGACTGAGTTCACCATACACTAGAGAACGTTTTCAGCAGCAAGATTGAAGAGTTCTTGTTACAGAACTGAGAGGTCAAATGTATTTCTGACACAGAGCTCAGTGACATTAAAGTAAGCAACTAGGCTTGGCATAAAGTTTTGTGGAATTTCTAAATGTCTTAAAATCAAAAATTTCATCCTCTAAAGTAACTTTTGACTTTTTGAGGTAGGATTCACATAGACTTATTTTTGCCTAAGCTGCTAATAAAATAAAATATTACACCCAAATATCAGCCTGTGGATTTTGAAAGGTGGTTAAGGATGGATTTGACTCCACAAAAGCTAAGCAAGACCTAGAACTCAGGCCACCTACTACTAAGATTTCTGTGTTTTCAATGACGTACACTAACACTGCTACACCATAGACAGGAAGCACTACTTTTCCTCTTTTTAAAAGCCATGATAGTTAGACATTATTAATTACGCTTCTGGAGCAGGGGGACATAGAGGGCCTTTTCTGCGCTTTTATTCGTAACTCTTTGAGGAAAAAGCATAATAGAGGTATCTGTTGACATAAGTTACACCTTCAGGAAGGAGAGTGAACCAGTATTCAACAGAAAATTTCTTGACATTTTGCTGTTTAAAGAATTAAGCTCTTTTGACCTGTCCCTTAAAAGAATTTTCTATGCTCACACGTGAGCTATTTTCCTTTCATTGTGCTTAGTAGTAAAGATATGCAAGTCCTTGTCTAACTGCCATTCAGGAATACTTGTTTTGGCTGGATTCAGCACCTGAGACACCAAATTAAATCAATGCCAAATTTCTTACTGCTTCTTCATCAAAAGCCCAAACCCAGTAATAAACACAATGCAGGAAGTACCTATTAAATATCCATCATTCCCCCAAAAAAGAAGGGAAGGATGTGTGATTTTTATATGCTCCTCTCTGCTGGTTGTAAGATTAAGTCTGGAAGAACTGCAAAAATGGATCCTGGTCATTTCTAGTACCCTGAGCTGGCGCTGCAGAAAGACACCATGTGCCACAATTCTGAGGCTCTGAAAATTCCAGGATGGTAGACACTTTTTTTTTTTCCAGTAAAATCAATAAAGTAGGAAAATAATAGAAAACTTCTCCTTTACAAAGACACCCTCTGGCCAGTTAATAAATTATTCTTTCTAAGAAAACCTTACTTGTTCAATTTATATTCACTTGGCTGCCTGAAGACAACTCCTTTCCCTAGCCTGCATTCAACATAGGAAAGTCTCATACTATTCTCCTACTGATCTTGCACTTCAGACACCAACACACAGTATTGATGTTTGTCTGTTTGACAGGAGAATGTGTGCAGGGAATGGGGGAAACAGCCTGCAAACAAATAAAAATACTCATTATACTAAGAGAAATATCCTTAGTTGAGTCTCAATACTAAGCACACAGCAAAAGACAAGAATGAATAAATGGCATGTTTTCTCTTTTTCGCATGTTGCAAAAAAAAAAAAAAAAAAAAAATCACTGAAAGGGGGGAAATATGAGTACCAGGATGCCCTTTTTTAGTATCTACATTGGGTTCCATCTCAAGGAGGAGCAACCCTTCTCTACTTCAAGGCTGACACTGAGTGTGGGCTGGTTCCCCTGCAGCAGCCTGTGCCTCGGTCTCCCTGAACTGGCAGACATTTGCTCTCTGCACAGATCCAAATCCCAAACTAAAATATAAATCAAGAGGGAATGTACAGGTCAAACTTAAAGCCTGAAAGTATTGATCTAAATTATTGCAGGCACATGACAGGCACTACTGAAAAATACCATTCCAGCAATACAAAACATCACTACTTCTATCATTTGTATAAAACAAATTATTTTTTCATATGTCAGCTAAAGGATGATGTACACTTTCACTGCAAATGTCCTACAGATTTACTCAAAGACCAAAACCCTGTGATGTTTTCTGCACCCCTAAGTCTAGAATAATGAATATAATGTGAGGAAAGGCCAAATAGAAGCTTTCCACAAGCACAACTAAACAAGTGCAAGCAAAAAAAAAGCCAAACCAAAAAACAAACCAAAAAGACAAAGTAGATGCTTAAAAAAAAAAAAAAAAAAGACCACATAGAAGAATAATTAAATGAACTGGCCAAATTGATCTTTTTTTTACGATTTCATAATGACAATCATCAGATTTAAATGTATGCCTTTGACATTACATTAGTAGATAATTGCAAGCATGGCTGAGAAATCTGGAAAATTACTTGCACAACTACAGAAAAATCATTCAGTGATTTCGTGATCTTACAAGCCAAACTTTCATTGTTGTGAGTCCCAGCTTCTCACCCTGGCCTTCAAAGCCTGGCATTTCTGAAGGCTGGTCCTGCTAGTACAGACTAAAGAAAAGAAGGTTTTCAGTATCTTACTGTTTTCCATGTCTGGTGTCATCAGGAAATTGCCCCTTTCAATAGACTCCCTACACATTTCCCCTACTCTTCCTTTTGTCGCCTATGTACTATAAGAAGCCTTTCTTTTGTCTTTGGGTATCCCACAGCAGATTCCACTCCAGTTGGGCTTTGGCACCCTTAACCCCCATCCCTGCATGTTCAGACAGTGTTTCTATATTCTTCCTTGGTTACCTCTCCATGCTTCCACTTCTAAAGGCTTCCCTTTGTGTTTGAGTTTTGCCAGAAACTTCTTGTTTGTCCATGCAGGTCTCTTCACATTTGCCTTTCTGCTTTGGTATAGACTGCCCTTGAGCTTGGAGGTAGTGATCCTTGAAGATCAACCAGCTTTCTTGAACTTCTTTTTTTCCTCTTTATCTCGTAGGACTCTTTCAAGCAGATCTCTGAAGAGGTCAAAGTCTGCTTTTTATTCTCTGTTGAAACCCTCAAATGTTTTTATATCCTCCTATCTGCCATTTAGATTTGCACAGAAAATAGACAAGATTAAAAAGCAGAAGAGAATCAAAGATGTGTCCTAAATTCATGTCCCTCTATTTAGGAACAAGTATCAAAATAATGACATGCCATTAACTCAAAACATACACTAGATTTCACAGTCTTTCACCTTATCACAGGCTTTCACCTTACTAGGATACCATAATCAGCTGTCCTAGTACACACAGTGAAATTTATTATAAATTCTTGACAGGAAATGGCTAAGTCATTTAATGATTATATTATATATGCACCTATAAGCATCATATATATACATATTGATATGTATCAATATGATACACAAACAACAATATTTGTACACACTCAAGTATGAAAATTAAACCATTTTAAAAATTGTGGATAAAAAACAGACATGTGCCATTTCTTTTTCTACGTAGCATTTAGAACAAGAAAAGTTTATGCTAATTTACATTATTCATCTAAAATTCCACGTCTAGCACTGGTAGAACAGATTGACAAAAACAGTAACTCACATTTTAAAACCAGAACCACCATACACAACCAAACCAGAAAAAATATCTGATGTATGATGTAGGCAGGACTAGCACATTTAAGTCTATTGAGAAACACTATGGAATGCTTTAGAATGGTCATTACTTAAAAAGAAGGAGTTAAAAAGAAAAAGGGGTCTGATACATTATATATGATATAATAGACTATAATAAATCCTCATGTAAATAAATGCAATTGGAAAAGATTTTCTAAAATAAATTTATTCAGTTCTTTACTGAAATTCATGCTGAAAACATTTTACTCATTCACTAGCTAAAACAGGAACTAGACACAGAAACTTGAAATTAATGTGCCTGTAGAGTGTAACTCACTCTCCATGCTGAAAATCAGCAATTTTCTGTATCACTGTTGCTATTACTACATAGGTGTCAAGAAGACATATCAAGGTAAACATATAACTTGAGATATCTCTAGATAAAACCTAAATGAAAACTGAATTTTAGGACAATCAAAAAATGGTCAAGGCTGGAAGGGACCCCTGGATAGCAGCTGGTCCAATCCCTTGCTCAAGGAGGGCCACTTATAGCTGGTTACTCAGGACAATGCCCAGATGGCTTTTGAATATCTTCATGGAAGGAGACTTCAAAATCTGGCTGGGCTACCTCATGTTCTCAATTTGTGATTATGAGATGATTATAAGAGGTATTTGCAATGACAGTCCAATGTGATACACTCTTAAGCATGTTTTAATATACCTGGAAAAAGGAAGTTGGTAAACAAAAGAAGACCACATGACAAACTAAGATACTCTATCAAGTAGCAGACCTATTACTAGAACTGTCAGAGTATATTTCTAGTAAGAAATGATTTCATACATGTATGGAATTATAGAGCAACTTAACGGAGCATGTTGGCAGAATGAGTCACAATAGGTGATAGACAATAAAAGCCCAATGGAACTGCAGGCAGATGTCTGGCCCTATTTGTTGCAGTCACTGTAAGCTGATACCAGAGTTTTACCCCCCTATTGCCTAATGAAGTCTCGTGAGTCTCAGGAACAATCCAAGTTGTACGCTTGGACCTGAAGAGAGCTTGTATCAAGAACTAAATCCCCTAAATACCTTGATCAATAATTTAGAGATAATTTTGGGGAACTGAGTGGGAAGTTCCTGTTGCATTGCACAGTGGGTCCATCCTCAACAAGGACAGGGACTTGGCACCACCCAGAGATCCTGCATTTGCCCCCAGCACAAAGATGAGAGAAGAATTGGGACTGGTACATGCATGAACCTAGCTCTGCTGAGAGGATGCAAATACTAAGATCAGGGCTAGGGATCACAAAAATCCTGCTGGATCTGCCACTTTGGACCTCTACTCCAGAATATACTACTATTTTCTTCAAAAGTTTCGTACTGATCCTCACTCTTTATGACTGCTGGGTTATTTCAGCAGCCCTCTGCATCCTGATTTCTAACCCTGTTCCTCTCTTGTGCCTTATATGGGTGCTCTGGGCATGATGCCAGTACTGACTTTCTTTTGGTTTTGAAGATCAAAAAGCCATGCTTGGTGGAACAATTGTGACTTCTTCTGTCAATACATTGCCTGCCATTCCAAATAAAAGTTAAAGAGAAGAGGGTGCCCAAGAGCTGTTTCAGGCCCAAGGTCAAAATGCTTTGGGCTTCTCACACTTCTCAGCAGCTCTGACAGAATCTTATTATAGTCCCCTGGGCAGCAAATTGTTGTGATTACAGATGGCTTTAGTGCAACAAAACTGAGAAAATATTTTGATATGCAGTTGTTATGTGCCACCAACTTATGTGCTTAAGGTTTTCTCACTACATAATCTCCTTCTCTTTAGCTCTAACTGGCATCTGTTGTAAATTTGCTTTTCTTAAGTAACTTTCCGTTAAAGAAAATTCTTGGCAGAACTGTGCACCTGAATTATCCTGATGCAATTCTATATTTGATTGTCCAGAAACCAGAAGTGACTTTGGCCATACCTGCTTGGGATAGTCATCATCACTGTATTTCACTTCTTCTCTGCAAATATTTTTATTGTGTTCTTGCTAGGATGAGAAAGAATTCTGTAGAATTCATTAGGTTATTGTACTTGGCTCTGCAAAGAGCAATGCAGAAATGTAAGAAGATTAGGAGTTTGGAAGAGATGACTTTTCACCAGAAAAAGCAGATCCCACCTTAGAATCACAACTACACTTAAACAGCTAAATACTTTTAAAATTGGGTTTTTGGTAATTCTGGCAGAACATAAATTTCTTTTCTCCAGAGTCAACAGAGCCTTTTACCTATGTCTTAAAAAATGCTTATTTTGCTCATAAAGGAATTAATATTAAAGGATCTGAGAATATATTGCTTTATGCTGCTGGGAAAAATGTTCCTCTGTGGTAACTTAGGAAAAAGAATCAAGCTTTTAGGAGTCCCAGTTCTTCAAGATGATAGGATTTGATGTGCCACAGCTTCTAACAATGGATTGTAACAGCTTGGTAATTTAGACAGGTCAATTAACTGCAGTAGCCTCTTCCAAGATTTCCAAGGTAAGACAGGAAACACTAAACCAATTTAGAAAGATAGTATGACAGATGTAGGAAACAGATTAAAAAAAGGTCGCTACCAGGCCACCTCTCCTTGAGAAGTCTCTAGTATCCAGCTGAGCATTACTTCAAAAAAATGGTCCCAGCAAAGATGTTTCTCTCTGCTCTTAAATGCTGCTTTTAAAAACTGAAGTGCTGTTGCTGAAGCAGAGAGATTCATTCAGCCTAAAATAGTTCATTAATTCTTCCCTTAGCTTCGATAGCCTCTTGTACTGTTTATGGTAAGTAAATAACACACTCACTTCAGGGTCTGAATTATATTTCTCATTTCACACTGACCTTGGTTTGATGCTCAATGACTGATCAGCACTGGTCTTTCTTCAGTCCCAGAATACAGAAAATGGCATCCCGGCCCTTCTACTCTCTCTCCCACAGCTGAGTAACAAAACAGCAGCAGCCGTGTCAGCTACAGGCACAGCATGATGCTCTCTGCCACAAACTATTCACTCCAGATCATTCAAAGCTTTATAGTGTTTTCTCTAGGTATTGATGTGCTTGGTCTCAGGGACCATCTCTTTGTTCTCTTTCTGTACAGCATCTGGCTGATGGGCCCCCCATCAAGGGCCAGCTCTCACAGGTTTTATAGTGATGTTGTAATAACAACAGTAGTTAAGATTAAACGCACCAAGTCTCTGGGTTTGCTGTAACCAAGTGCACAGAGATGTTGTTTAATTTCTCTCTTAGAAACTGTCAAAGAAAACAAGTTGCCTAGTAAGAAATATTAGGAAATATGTCAATCTTTCTTAAATTAACAGTCAAGCCTAACTTTCAGGTTCCTTAGTTGCCCAAAGTTACCTGTACCTGAAAGACGCAGCAGGGACATTTTGTTTTCTCCCTAGAACTGGTGTTAGTCATTATCACCAGGATGTCCTGATTGATATCTTCCATCTGCAATCTAACTACAATTACTTAACACCTTCAGTATCTTCTCTCTTCTGTAGTCCTAAGACGTTTTAGCCTTTTCAAAATACTAAAGACCACAGAAATCTAAAGACCACAGGGTCAATCAAGCCTGTATAGAATTTCCAGTCTCTTAAAAATCAATAAATAAATCAGAATAAAATTTCTATCTGAATCCTATAAAAAGAAACATCAAAACCAGAACCAAAGGAATAGAATATTTCCTACAGAAATATGTTCAAAGTGCAAAGTTTTAATGTCAATATCCAAATTAAACTATTTAAAACTTTGGAATAATGGAATGTGATGGGACCTAGTCAGCATTTTCAAATGGATTTACTTTGTCCAGTAGTAACTTCCCAGAAAGATCAAAAGCTTCTAAACTAAAAAAGGTGGATCTCATTAGGATATAAATAATTAGAACCATAGAATCATTTAAGTTGGAAAATTCATTTAAGATCAGCAAGTTCAACCATTAACGTAATACTGCCAAGTTCATTACTAAATTAACAAATAGAGAAGCACTTGAAGTGACTGGGCAAGATGGAACCAAAGTAAAAGGGTTTATAAACAAATTTTTCTTGCACTCATTGTACTATCATTTTCTGGAGTGCTTTCATCCAACTCTTAAGCTTTCTTCTTGGAATCATACTGTGCCTGTTCTTTTTGGCTTTCTAGGAGAACTTCCCTCTCACCTCCATGAATGTTGGCTGTGTGCCAGCTGCCTGCTGTTTGTGCAGCCCCAAAGCAGAGGATGTTCTGCTCTCTCCAGCTCCTCTACTGGGTTTTCAGGAGCTGCCTTATGGGGCTGTGAGCAGGAACTGGCCCTGCTCCCCTTGCTGGTAACCAGCAACCTTCACCCACATCTCCGCAGTCAGCCAGATGGAGAGAAAATCAACCCAAAGTGTCACCAGGACCCACAGGAAGGCGTTAACATATACAAAGACCAAGACTACAAATCTGCTTTGTACATCTCCCAGCCTTCTGGTCTGATGCCAGCTGAGATCTGAAATTGCTTGTACTGCATGTATGGTCATTTAGGATACTGCTTCCAAAATTATTTTTGGCAGAGGAGTGTGGAAGTGGAGGAGCAGTGTTTGAAAGAAGAAATAATCCTTTCCTTGAAGGGGTTAGTTTTGGCTATAAGAATTTATTACTATAAAGCATACCTCTGTCATAGCCTCTCCAAAAAAAACCCCACGTCAATTATTCCAGATAATTGTAGGTATAACTAACTAGCTAAATAAACAAATATCCTGTGAACAGAAAGCCTGGTTGTATTTTCACTTTTGCTCTGCACTTCCAGGATCTTGGAAGGTGGGCATGAAATCCAGCACAGCTCTGTGAGACCCCAGCAAGACTCTGTGTGAAGCAGGAGCTCCTGCCCATCTGCAGGGGTAACACAGGCACTGCTGGTGGGTCTCCAACAAATCGGCTGAGCAAAATTCATTATAAAGTTCAGGTTAGAACTATTCTCCAACATAACCTGTTCCTCTTTTACCTAGCAGCTACATACATAGAGCCCAGAGACTGAGCTTCCTGTCAGGGCAATGCATGTGGATTTGTTTTCTCTCAGGTTGCTAGGAGATCTACTCTTTCCCAGCTATATGCTCTCAGATAAAAGGAGATTACTACTTCCACATTTCAGAAATAAAAGAATATTTTTTGTCTTTTTTTCAGGGGTTGTGAGTGCTCCTAGAGGACCAGACCCTGTAGGAGACAAAGTTACGGACTACCACTAGTCAAGTTTTGCACTTGGCTAGTGTTTGGATGGGAACCACCCACATTGGCATCAACTGAGCTGGACATACCCACACCTGAAAATCTCAGGTCAGGAACAGGAAAAATCATGGAGATAAGCTACTCCCCAGAAGGAACTGCTGTTCCTTCTGCACTTGCATTTCTTACACTAGAAGTTTGAATTTGTGGGCCAAAAGGCTGCCTGAACCTTGTTTCAAGTTCCTAGGGAAAAAAAAAACCCAAAAAAATGACGAGACATGGGCTTAGATATCCAGTGATTCCAGTAGGCAGGGCAGAACCACCGAAGAGCTGAATCAGTAAGAAACTCAATTTCTTCTGAACCCTCTTGGGAGAATAGTCACTCTGAAACAGAAACTGCTCAAGTGTTCAAAAAAGGGCATGTGTTTATTTAACTCACCAAACCAATAAGATGAGAGCCACAGATTAGTTGGAAGGGAAGGCAGAGGTTCTTTACACCATATCTTGTTATTTCAAAATGAAAAAAACACATTTTCCATAGCAAATTTGATCTGCACATTTCATTTAGTATTTATCTTGAGGTCATATTAAACTGTTCATATAAATCCTTTTGCCCTGGTTTCAAATATTGTCACATTTGGGATTATGTTTTGTCATTGCTTATTTAATAACCAGTACTTTATCAAATTCTGCTGATCTTATTGCCTAGGTTTTTTAATAGACAGTACACAGTAACCAGGCATATTGCTAAATAAAGTTAATTGTTAATCTGAATGGCCAATACTGAGCAAGTATTCTCTTCCCTTAGAAATAAAGATGTTACAGAATGGGCATATTCTGATTTAACTATAGACGTTAATTACAGAACAAGCTAAAGTGTGAGTTTAAGCAGTAGTAACACAAATTTTTTTTCTTTATTAATTAGAAATAAGATATTTGTCTTTCAAGAAAGGCCTATGATATTCATTAAGTCGGGTGTTTTGGAGCCACAGAACTTTCTAAGTCATCATTTTAAAAATAAAATATTTTCCAGTCCCACTGGCAAAATTACCTGACAATAAACCACAAATATCTTGTTTGGACTAATATTTTTTGAGGTCCTAAATCTGACTTGCAAGCTTTGTCATTTGTAAATATTTTCACACCTACTTTACTGTAATTTGTTTTCAATTGTTCAAAAGAGATTTTTTGCAATAATGATCCACTTTTGCTCCGCAAGTTCACACCTCCAAAAAAGGAAAATTAGTGTGTGCTGGTTAGCTGTTTTCTTTTCTCTGCATTACTTGTCTTTTTTTTTTTTTCTTCATACATTCATTTATGGAGAATTGACTTACTTTTCCATTCTGTAGCTTTCTTTTATGAGTAAAGAACAGATTTCTCTCCTACAGACTACATGGTATGGCTTTGTTCTCTTCACTCCTTCATGTCAACTTCAGCCATGCAAATTGATAACTGAGCATTTCGAAGAGTCACTCCAAGAGAGACAGTACTTGAGTACTATCAGTGAAAGCCACAAGAAAAAAAGAAAAAAAAAATTGAGTTCTTTAACTTGTGCCTAGGTACCAGAATACTAGTAGGTAGCAGAAGAGATTTTTTTATGATTTTCAAAGGGCTGAGATATCCTATTTGGAAAAGGTTTGCTTAACATTTTTGAGAGGGAAAGGGACAGAGCAGCTCACACCACCGATTACACTATTATCTTTCATGTCATTACATCTATTACACTGCCCTTTTCTTGCATATCCATATTTGCCATGGCATCTGGCAGGAAAAACTATTAACTGCAATTAAGGAAATCAATTTCTTAAAACAAATTGAAAGGCATGGAAAATCTGAACTTTATCTGATCATTTCAGCTTACTCATGCTAAAGCCTGAAAGAAAAAAAACCCCATATATTAACATTATGACTAGAAAAAGCATAGGATGAAGCTGACTTAGTTAACCTTCTGGGTGATTAATTTGTTTAAAATCTTTCAGTGTTAATGGTCTGAAACATAAGGTCATAAAGGCCATTTACCATGGAGAGAGGGAAAGAGGAGTATAAAGTCTCTATTTTATTTACTTTTGAATTATCTGTTCTCTCTGCCTACTTTTCTGATGCATAGAGAAAACCTGAAAGAGAAGCATCTAACCAAAAATACCTTACTGACTGGGGCAACCAAAAATACCTTACTGACTGGGGCTGACTGTAGTAGCAAGCAAAATTTATCACTAAATTTTAGAAGAAAAGGTTTAGGGTTACCTCTGCCAGTGGGCAAACCTTCAAAAGTGTTTTGGTGCTGTCAGTGCCAAACAATAGAGCTCTCATTTGCTTTCTTTTTCTCCTCACAGAATGAGTTGGTTTGACAGCTGCAAACGTGGTTCATTGCCTTTGTCACAGATAGACACCCATATGAAATGCACACTTCAAACTTCCCCAAACCAGCTCCATGTTCTTTACCCGCTTGCTTTGTTACAAGCACATCATCAGTTGAAAAGTACTGTAAGTCAAAGACTTTGTAAGTAAATTAACATAAGACCTTTCAATCAGGATGGTTGTTTAAGCCTGAGATATGACTGTGAACTGTGTCTAATCCTCTTCTTCAAGACAGCTTTTCAAGCACAAACTGAATTTGGATTATATAAAAATCCTTTTGGCACTATTGAGTTTTTTTCTGAGATTAAAGATTTGTTAGATTGCATTCTTTCCATGTTATCCTGTGTGATCATGTGTATACTGGCCAACATTTTTTAAACATGGAGTCCTTGGGCTGAACACTTTTGAATATATATAAGTACTAAGTATAGACCCTGACTTTCAGATATGCTCAGCAACCAAATTCACAGTTCCCATAAAATAGCAGTTTATTTTTTGCCACAAGTAACTAAATACAAGAAAATAACTGTAAGAGAGCAGAATTCAGTACAGGCATGTCTTCTTTTGAAATTTCTATCTTAGCATTAAGTGGTTACTTTGTGTGTCATCCTGTTACTGTTAAACAGTTCTTCCAGACCTGACTGAGGTATTGAAAAGGGTAAGTAAGATGAATTTTGTTGAACAGAGCTGTACAAAACCAATCAACAAAAGAACATTGATTTTAAATACTTCGCAAAACAACCAATCAGAAAAGAAATCCATTTAATTTGGTTTCTGTAACTCATTGTATCTTAGCTCAACATTAGTGCTTTCAGTCATGAGCTCCTGAGGGCACACACCTCTAGCACTGCAGTGAATGTTGTTAAATATCAGACAAATCTAAGCCAGCTGAACTTATGTAAAAGATTCCTATTGAAACAAATTGGCCTCATTACTCAGTCCTCCAAAAGCAATCTCTTTTTGGAAGTTCCAACTTTTTTGTAGCCATTAAATATACAAGATTAGAATTTCTCT